>OY757187.1:36257080-36336382 GCA_963583895.1 Melanophora roralis | reverse complement strand
CAGATTTTGTCCCTTTTTCCTCTACAGGCTCTAGATTCCGAGAAAAATCGCATTTAAAGTTTTTTATATGAAAATCCTCAAAAAATCGAATTTTAGGTCAAAAATGGTAGTGATCACAGATTTTGGCCCTTTTTCCTCTACAGCCTCTAGATTCCGAGAAAATCGCATTTAAAGTTTTTTATATGAAAATCCTCAAAAAATCGACTTTTAGGTCAAAAATGGTAGTGATCACAGATTTTAGCCCTTTTTCCTCTACAGGCTCTAGATTCCGAGAAAAACGCATTTAAAGTTTTTTATATGAAAATCTTAAAAAAATCGACTTTTAGGTCAAAAATGGTAGTGATCACAGGTTTGGCCCTTTTTCCTCTACAAGCTCTAGATTCCGAGAAAATCGCATTTAAAGTTTTTTATATGAAAATCCTCAAAAAATCGACTTTTAGGTCAAAAATGGTAGTGATCACAGATTTTGGCCCTTTTTCCTCTACAGGCTCTAGATTCCGAGAAAATCGCATTTAAAGTTTTTTATATGAAAATCCTCAAAAAATCGACTTTTAGGTCAAAAATGGTAGTGATCACAGATTTTAGCCCTTTTTCCTCTACAGGCTCTAGATTCCGAGAAAAACGCATTTAAAGTTTTTTATATGAAAATCCTCAAAAAATCGACTTTTAGGTCAAAAATGGTAGTGATCACAGATTTTGTCCCTTTTTCCTCTACAGGCTCTAGATTCCGAGAAAATCGCATTTAAAGTTTTTTATATGAAAACCCTCAAAAAATCGACTTTTAGGTCAAAAATGTTAGTGATCACAGATTTTGGCCCTTTTTCCTCTACAGGCTCTAGATTCCGAGAAAATCGCATTTAAAGTTTTTTATATGAAAACCCTCAAAAAATCGACTTTTAGGTCAAAAATGGTAGTGATCACAGATTTTAGCCCTTTTTCCTCTACAGGCTCTAGATTCCGAGAAAATCGCATTTAAAGTTTTTTATATGAAAATCTTAAAAAAATCGACTTTTAGGTCAAAAATGGTAGTGATCACAGGTTTGGCCCTTTTTCCTCTACAAGCTCTAGATTCCGAGAAAATCGCATTTAAAGTTTTTTATATGAAAATCCTCAAAAAATCGACTTTTAGGTCAAAAATGGTAGTGATCACAGATTTTGGCCCTTTTTCCTCTACAAGCTCTAGATTCCGAGAAAATCGCATTTAAAGTTTTTTATATGAAAATCCTCAAAAAATCGACTTTTAGGTCAAAAATGGTAGTGATCACAGGTTTGGCCCTTTTTCCTCTACAAGCTCTAGATTCCGAGAAAATCGCATTTAAAGTTTTTTATATGAAAATCCTCAAAAAATCGACTTTTAGGTCAAAAATGGTAGTGATCACAGATTTTGGCCCTTTTTCCTCTACAGCCTCTAGATTCCGAGAAAATCGCATTTAAAGTTTTTTATATGAAAATCCTCAAAAAATCGACTTTTAGGTCAAAAATGGTAGTGATCACAGATTTTAGCCCTTTTTCCTCTACAGGCTCTAGATTCCGAGAAAAACGCATTTAAAGTTTTTTATATGAAAATCTTAAAAAAATCGACTTTTAGGTCAAAAATGGTAGTGATCACAGGTTTGGCCCTTTTTCCTCTACAAGCTCTAGATTCCGAGAAAATCGCATTTAAAGTTTTTTATATGAAAATCCTCAAAAAATCGACTTTTAGGTCAAAAATGGTAGTGATCACAGATTTTGGCCCTTTTTCCTCTACAGGCTCTAGATTCCGAGAAAATCGCATTTAAAGTTTTTTATATGAAAATCCTTAAAAAAATCGACTTTTAGGTCAAAAATCGTAGTGATCACAGATTTTGGCCCTTTTTCCTCTACAGGCTCTAGATTCCGAGAAAATCGCATTTAAAGTTTTTTATATGAAAATCCTCAAAAAATCGACTTTTAGGTCAAAAATGGTAGTGATCACAGATTTTGGCCCTTTTTCCTCTACAGGCTCTAGATTCCGAGAAAATCGCATTTAAAGTTTTTTATATGAAAATCCTTAAAAAAATCGACTTTTAGGTCAAAAATCGTAGTGATCACAGATTTTGGCCCTTTTTCCTCTACAGGCTCTAGATTCCGAGAAAAACGCATTTAAAGTTTTTTATATGAAAATCCTCAAAAAATCGACTTTTAGGTCAAAAATGGTAGTGATCACAGATTTTGGCCCTTTTTCCTCTACAGGCTCTAGATTCCGAGAAAAACGCATTTAAAGTTTTTTATATGAAAATCCTCAAAAAATCGACTTTTAGGTCAAAAATGTTAGTGATCACAGATTTTGGCCCTTTTTCCTCTACAGGCTCTAGATTCCGAGAAAATCGCATTTAAAGTTTTTTATATGAAAACCCTCAAAAAATCGACTTTTAGGTCAAAAATGGTAGTGATCACAGATTTTAGCCCTTTTTCCTCTACAGGCTCTAGATTCCGAGAAAAACGCATTTAAAGTTTTTTATATGAAAATCCTTAAAAAAATCGACTTTTAGGTCAAAAATCGTAGTGATCACAGATTTTGGCCCTTTTTCTTCTACAGGCTCTAGATTCCGAGAAAAACGCATTTAAAACTTTTTATATGAAAATCCTCAAAAAATCGACTTTTAGGTCAAAAATGGTAGTGATCACAGATTTTGGCCCTTTTTCCTCTACAGGCTCTAGATTCCGAGAAAAACGCATTTAAAGTTTTTTATATGAAAATCCTCAAAAAATCGACTTTTAGGTCAAAAATGTTAGTGATCACAGATTTTGGCCCTTTTTCCTCTACAGGCTCTAGATTCCGAGAAAATCGCATTTAAAGTTTTTTATATGAAAACCCTCAAAAAATCGACTTTTAGGTCAAAAATGGTAGTGATCACAGATTTTAGCCCTTTTTCCTCTACAGGCTCTAGATTCCGAGAAAATCGCATTTAAAGTTTTTTATATGAAAATCCTCAAAAAATCGACTTTTAGGTCAAAAATGGTAGTGATCACAGATTTTGGCCCTTTTTCCTCTACAGGCTTTAGATTCCGAGAAAATCGCATTTAAAGTTTTTATATGAAAATCCTCTAAAAATTGACTTTTAGGTCAAAAATGGTAGTGATCACAGATTTTGGCCCTTTTTCCTCTACAGGCTCTAGATTCCGAGAAAATCGCATTTAAAGTTTTTTATATGAAAATCCTCAAAAAATCGACTTTTAGGTCAAAAATGGTAGTGATCACAGATTTTGGCCCTTTTTCCTCTACAGGCTCTAGATTCCGAGAAAAACGCATTTAAAGTTTTTTATATGAAAATCCTCAAAAAATCGACTTTTAGGTCAAAAATGGTAGTGATCACAGATTTTGGCCCTTTTTCCTCTACAGGCTCTAGATTCCGAGAAAATCGCATTTAAAGTTTTTATATGAAAATCCTCAAAAAATCGACTTTTAGGTCAAAAATGGTAGTGATCACAGATTTTGGCCCTTTTTCCTCTACAGGCTCTAGATTCCGAGAAAATCGCATTTAAAGTTTTTTATATGAAAACCCTCAAAAAATCGACTTTTAGGTCAAAAATGGTAGTGATCACAGATTTTGGCCCTTTTTCCTCTACAGGCTTTAGATTCCGAGAAAATCGCATTTAAAGTTTTTTATATGAAAACCCTCAAAAAATCGACTTTTAGGTCAAAAATGGTAGTGATCACAGATTTTAGCCCTTTTTCCTCTACAGGCTCTAGATTCCGAGAAAATCGCATTTAAAGTTTTTTATATGAAAACCCTCAAAAAATCGACTTTTAGGTCAAAAATGGTAGTGATCACAGATTTTGTCCCTTTTTCCTCTACAGGCTCTAGATTCCGAGAAAATCGCATTTAAAGTTTTTTATATGAAAACCCTCAAAAAATCGACTTTTAGGTCAAAAATGGTAGTGATCACAGATTTTAGCCCTTTTTCCTCTACAGGTTCTAGATTCCGAGAAAATCGCATTTAATTTTTTTTATATGAAAATCCTTAAAAAAATCGACTTTTAGATCAAAAATGGTAGTGATCACAGATTTTGGCCCTTTTTCCTCTACAGGCTATAGATTCCGAGAAAATCGCATTTAAAGTTTTTTAATGAAAATCCTCAAAAAATCGACTTTTAGGTCAAAAATGGTAGTGATCACGGATTTTGGCCCTTTTTCCTCTAAAGGTCTTAGATTCCGAGAAAAACGCATTTAAAGTTTTTTATATGAAAATCCTCAAAAAATCGACTTTTAGGTCAAAAATGGTAGTGATCACAGATTTTGGCCCTTTTTCCTCTACAGGCTTTAGATTCCGAGAAAATCGCATTTAAAGTTTTTATATGAAAATCCTCTAAAAATTGACTTTTAGGTCAAAAATGGTAGTGATCACAGATTTTGGCCCTTTTTCCTCTACAGGCTCTAGATTCCGAGAAAATCGCATTTAAAGTTTTTTATATGAAAATCCTCAAAAAATCGACTTTTAGGTCAAAAATGGTAGTGATCACAGATTTTGGCCCTTTTTCCTCTACAGGCTCTAGATTCCGAGAAAAACGCATTTAAAGTTTTTTATATGAAAATCCTCAAAAAATCGACTTTTAGGTCAAAAATGGTAGTGATCACAGATTTTGGCCCTTTTTCCTCTACAGGCTCTAGATTCCGAGAAAATCGCATTTAAAGTTTTTATATGAAAATCCTCAAAAAATCGACTTTTAGGTCAAAAATGGTAGTGATCACAGATTTTGGCCCTTTTTCCTCTACAGGCTCTAGATTCCGAGAAAATCGCATTTAAAGTTTTTTATATGAAAACCCTCAAAAAATCGACTTTTAGGTCAAAAATGGTAGTGATCACAGATTTTGGCCCTTTTTCCTCTACAGGCTTTAGATTCCGAGAAAATCGCATTTAAAGTTTTTTATATGAAAACCCTCAAAAAATCGACTTTTAGGTCAAAAATGGTAGTGATCACAGATTTTAGCCCTTTTTCCTCTACAGGCTCTAGATTCCGAGAAAATCGCATTTAAAGTTTTTTATATGAAAACCCTCAAAAAATCGACTTTTAGGTCAAAAATGGTAGTGATCACAGATTTTAGCCCTTTTTCCTCTACAGGCTCTAGATTCCGAGAAAATCGCATTTAAAGTTTTTTATATGAAAATCCTCAAAAAATCGACTTTTAGGTCAAAAATGGTAGTGATCACAGATTTTGTCCCTTTTTCCTCTACAGGCTCTAGATTCCGAGAAAATCGCATTTAAAGTTTTTTATATGAAAACCCTCAAAAAATCGACTTTTAGGTCAAAAATGGTAGTGATCACAGATTTTAGCCCTTTTTCCTCTACAGGTTCTAGATTCCGAGAAAATCGCATTTAATTTTTTTTATATGAAAATCCTTAAAAAAATCGACTTTTAGATCAAAAATGGTAGTGATCACAGATTTTGGCCCTTTTTCCTCTACAGGCTATAGATTCCGAGAAAATCGCATTTAAAGTTTTTTAATGAAAATCCTCAAAAAATCGACTTTTAGGTCAAAAATGGTAGTGATCACGGATTTTGGCCCTTTTTCCTCTAAAGGTCTTAGATTCCGAGAAAAACGCATTTAAAGTTTTTTATATGAAAATCCTAAAAAAATCGACTTTTAGGTCAAAAATAGTAGTGATCACAGATTTTGGCCCTTTTTCCTCTACAGGCTCTAGATCGAGAAAATCGCATTTAAAGTTTTTTATATGAAAATCCTCAAAAAATCGACTTTTAGGTCAAAAATGGTAGTGATCACAGATTTTGGCCCTTTTTCCTCTACAGGCTCTAGATTCCGAGAAAATCGCATTTAAAGTTTTTTATATGAAAACCCTCAAAAAATCGACTTTCAGGTCAAAAATGGTAGTGATCACAGATTTTGGCCCTTTTTCCTCTACAGGCTTTAGATTCCGAGAAAATCGCATTTAAAGTTTTTTATATGAAAACCCTCAAAAAATCGACTTTTAGGTCAAAAATGGTAGTGATCACAGATTTTAGCCCTTTTTCCTCTACAGGCTCTAGATTCCGAGAAAATCGCATTTAAAGTTTTTTATATGAAAACCCTCAAAAAATCGACTTTTAGGTCAAAAATGGTAGTGATCACAGATTTTAGCCCTTTTTCCTCTACAGGCTCTAGATTCCGAGAAAATCGCATTTAAAGTTTTTTATATGAAAATCCTCAAAAAATCGACTTTTAGGTCAAAAATGGTAGTGATCACAGATTTTGTCCCTTTTTCCTCTACAGGCTCTAGATTCCGAGAAAATCGCATTTAAAGTTTTTTATATGAAAACCCTCAAAAAATCGACTTTTAGGTCAAAAATGGTAGTGATCACAGATTTTAGCCCTTTTTCCTCTACAGGTTCTAGATTCCGAGAAAATCGCATTTAATTTTTTTTATATGAAAATCCTTAAAAAAATCGACTTTTAGATCAAAAATGGTAGTGATCACAGATTTTGGCCCTTTTTCCTCTACAGGCTATAGATTCCGAGAAAATCGCATTTAAAGTTTTTTAATGAAAATCCTCAAAAAATCGACTTTTAGGTCAAAAATGGTAGTGATCACAGATTTTGGCCCTTTTTCCTCTAAAGGTCTTAGATTCCGAGAAAAACGCATTTAAAGTTTTTTATATGAAAATCCTAAAAAAATCGACTTTTAGGTCAAAAATAGTAGTGATCACAGATTTTGGCCCTTTTTCCTCTACAGGCTCTAGATCGAGAAAATCGCATTTAAAGTTTTTTATATGAAAATCCTCAAAAAATCGACTTTTAGGTCAAAAATGGTAGTGATCACAGATTTTGGCCCTTTTTCCTCTACAGGCTCTAGATTCCGAGAAAATCGCATTTAAAGTTTTTTATATGAAAATCCTTAAAAAATCGACTTTTAGATCAAAAATGGTAGTGATCACAGATTTTGGCCCTTTTTCCTCTACAGGCTCTAGATTCCGAGAAAAACGCATTTAAAGTTTTTTATATGAAAATCCTCAAAAAATCGACTTTTAGGTCAAAAATTGTAGTGATCACAGATTTTGGCCCTTTTTCCTCTACAGGCTCTAGATTCCGAGAAAATCGCATTTAAAGTTTTTTATATGAAAATCCTCAAAAAATCAAAAATGGTAGTGATCACAGATTTTAGCCCTTTTTCCTCTACAGGTTCTAGATTCCGAGAAAATCGCATTTAAAGTTTTTTATATGAAAATCCTCAAAAAATCGAGTTTTAGGTCAAAAATGGTAGTGATCACAGATTTTGGCCCTTTTTCCTCTACAGCCTCTAGATTCCGAGAAAATCGCATTTAAAGTTTTTTATATGAAAATCCTCAAAAAATCGACTTTTAGGTCAAAAATAGTAGTGATCACAGATTTTGGCCCTTTTTCCTCTACAGGCTCTAGATCGAGAAAATCGCATTTAAAGTTTTTTATATGAAAATCCTCAAAAAATCGACTTTTAGGTCAAAAATGGTAGTGATCACAGATTTTGGCCTTTTTCCTCTACAGGCTCTAGATTCCGAGAAAAACGCATTTAAAGTTTTTTATATGAAAATCCTCAAAAAATCGACTTTTAGGTCAAAAATTGTAGTGATCACAGATTTTGGCCCTTTTTCCTCTACAGGCTCTAGATTCCGAGAAAATCGCATTTAAAGTTTTTTATATGAAAATCCTCAAAAAATCGACTTTTAGGTCAAAAATTGTAGTGATCACAGATTTTGGCCCTTTTTCCTCTAAAGGCTCTAGATTCCGAGAAAAACGCATTTAAAGTTTTTTATATGAAAATCCTCAAAAAATCGACTTTTAGGTCAAAAATTGTAGTGATCACAGATTTTGGCCCTTTTTCCTCTACAGGCTCTAGATTCCGAGAAAAACGCATTTAAAGTTTTTTATATGAAAATCCTCAAAAAATCGACTTTTAGGTCAAAAATGGTAGTGATCACAGATTTTAGCCCTTTTTCCTCTACAGGCTCTAGATTCCGAGAAAAACGCATTTAAAGTTTTTTATATGAAAATCCTCAAAAAATCGACATTTAGGTCAAAAATGGTAGTGATCACAGATTTTGTCCCTTTTTCCTCTACAGGCTCTAGAGTCCGAGAAAATCGCATTTAAAGTTTTTTATATGAAAATCCTCAAAAAATCGAATTTTAGGTCAAAAATGGTAGTGATCACAGATTTTGGCCCTTTTTCCTCTACAGCCTCTAGATTCCGAGAAAATCGCATTTAAAGTTTTTTATATGAAAATCCTCAAAAAATCGACTTTTAGGTCAAAAATGGTAGTGATCACAGATTTTGGCCCTTTTTCCTCTACAGGCTCTAGATTCCGAGAAAATCGCATTTAAAGTTTTTATATGAAAATCCTCTAAAAATTGACTTTTAGGTCAAAAATGGTAGTGATCACAGATTTTGGCCCTTTTTCCTCTACAGGCTCTAGATTCCGAGAAAAACGCATTTAAAGTTTTTTATATGAAAATCCTCAAAAAATCGACTTTTAGGTCAAAAATGGTAGTGATCACAGATTTTGGCCCTTTTTCCTCTACAGGCTCTAGATTCCGAGAAAAACGCATTTAAAGTTTTTTATATGAAAATCCTCAAAAAATCGACTTTTAGGTCAAAAATGGTAGTGATCACAGATTTTGTCCCTTTTTCCTCTACAGGCTCTAGATTCCGAGAAAATCGCATTTAAAGTTTTTTATATGAAAATCCTCAAAAAATCGAATTTTAGGTCAAAAATGGTAGTGATCACAGATTTTGGCCCTTTTTCCTCTACAGCCTCTAGATTCCGAGAAAATCGCATTTAAAGTTTTTTATATGAAAATCCTCAAAAAATCGACTTTTAGGTTAAAAATGGTAGTGATCACAGATTTTAGCCCTTTTTCCTCTACAGGCTCTAGATTCCGAGAAAAACGCATTTAAAGTTTTTTATATGAAACTATCCAAGCTATCCAAATTGACTTTTCGGTCAAAATTAAGGATGTAGAAAACGGACGTTTTCCTTACGCAAAAACTTTATTGCAGCTAAGTTAAGTTGTGCTTTAATTTCCAGTTATGATCTGAATAGCGATTTGGCTCGCCAGGCTCATGGTCAAAAAGTGTCTTTACGTCGTACAGCTTTAGAGAGTCTTTGCCCACCACGAAATCCTCCAATTTGCATGCCAGCATCGGAAAGATATCGTACACATGATGGAACCTGCAACAATAAGCGGAAATTGCGTTGGGGAGCAGCTCAAATGCCTTTTAATCGATTTTTGCCTCCAGAATATGGTGACGGTGTGGACACGATACGTAAGGCAGTCGATGGAGTACCATTGTCATCCTCAAGATTTGTAAGTTTGCTTGTACATGGAGCCCGCGATGGTGAAGCTCCCTTAACGCTAATGTTGGCTCAATGGGGTCAGTTGTTAGACCATGACTTAACTTCTACTGCTCAGCCCAGGTTAATTTTTCATTGAACTTTTACAAAGATATTTTAATATCATTTTTTTTTCTTTAAACAGATCTATTAACGGCTCTGTGCCTAGCTGCTGTGGCAGTAAAGATTTTCATCCATCTTGTTATCCCATTAAAGTGCCTTTGGATGATCCTTGGCTTTCACCTTTGAAGGTGCGATGTTTGGAGTTTTTACGTTCTGCTCCAGCTCAACGTAGAGATTGTGCTTTGTCCTGGCGTGAACAAACTAATCAGGCCACCTCTTATATTGATGCTTCCCCCATCTATTCGAGCAATGTAAAGTCATCTGACAATGCTCGATTATTTCGTAATGGCTTATTGATTTTTGGTCGTGGTAATGTAGCCGATGATGTTTGCCAACGAGGAGCTATTGCCACTCATTGCATTAGATCTGGGGATGGACGTAGCGGTGAACAACCAGGCCTTTTAGCTTTACATCAAGTATGGGCTCATGAACATAATCTTATAGCTATGAAATTGAGTGAAATGAATTCACACTGGAGTGATGAGAAGATCTATCAAGAAACTCGACGCATTATTGGAGCCATGTTCCAACACATAACATACAGGGAGTTTTTGCCAATTGTTTTAGGCAGGGAGGTATTAAAGCTGTTTGATTTAGAGCTTTTGTCGAGTGGTTATTACCAGGGCTATGATCCCAAAGCCAATCCAACCGTGGCAAATGCATTTTCGGCGGCCGCCTTTCGTTTTGGCCACTCGCTAGTCCAAAGCACCTACATGAGATGTGATCGGTTTCATAACGTCATAAATAATAGTAAGCTATGAAGTTGTTTTTAATAAATTAAGAGAAGAATCCTTTTAAAATATTAAAAATTTTTTATGCATAGATGTTAGTTTGCATGAGGAGTTTCAAAAAGGAGATATAGGATCCGTGGGTTCTTTGCATCGTTTAATTAGAGGCATGGCTACTCAAAGGGCCTTAAAAAGGGATGAATTTATTACACCAGAATTAACAAATCATCTTTTTCAAACTCCAGGTAAAAATAAATCATTTAATGCTTGTTTTTATTTCATCTACAATGATTGTGTTCCTAGGGTTCCCCTTTGGCTTAGATTTAGCAGCTATTAATATACAGAGAGGTCGCGATCATGGCATACCAGCTTATACCCAATGGCGTGAGCCCTGTGGATTAAGTCCAATTAATACCTGGCAAGATTTTTCTAATGTTGTTGGTTCCGAATCAGCAAGGCGCATTAGTCATGCTTATCATAGTGTACATGATATTGATCTCTTTGTAGGAGGTATAGCTGAAAGGCCTGTAATAGGGGGCTTAGTGGGGCCCACTTTTGCCTGTATTATAGCCCAACAGTTTAGCAACTCGCGCAGAGGGGATCGATTTTGGTATGAGAATGCCGGTTTCGAGAATTCCTTTACACCAGCTCAACTTCATTCAATACGTAGAGTATCATTAGCTTCCGTACTATGCCGTGCTGTTGGAGGAGGAACTTTTCAACCCCACATTTTCTTGCCACCTGAATTTTCGAATAACGAACGCCTTCCTTGCGGTCAACCACCCCTAGAAGATTTTGATGTTGATCCGTGGCTAGAACAGGATCCATTTGATATATTCACCCACACCCAAACAGGAGTACGGCAACCACTTACACAACCGACTTTAAGACCACAAAACTTACCGGACCGTATATTTGATATAATGGCTATGGAAACAAAATCACCAGTAAGCGTTGATAGTCCCCTTAGCAACAATAAGGCGGGCTTTTCTAATCGCATTTCACAATCCACACATGCAAGTCAAAAGCACAGACCGCCAAATGAATTCATATCGAATGCCTCTAGTGGTCTCTCAATAGTAAAAAACTCTACTAAAATAAATGACAAATTGGACATGAAAAGAAAAGGAACTACAGGACATATTACAAGACAGAAGCCAGTGCCGGGAGTGAATAACAAACTGGACAAGAACAATCGCAATAGACTTGGGGTAGTTATACAAAGCACAACAAGAAGAACGATTGTGGTTAACAATATACCAATTGAGCTGAGAAATGCAGGAATAAATAAACATAAGGCTATTTCTACAAAGACAAATAATCAACCAGAACCTAGGACGGACAACTCGCAAATATCAAACGACTCTTTTAAAACCAACGAGGAGGAAAAGGCCAAACCAGAGTTTTTAGCGGAAAAGGAAAATGTAAAAGAAAGAGAAGGTGATGTGGAAGGGAATATCGAAGGAAATGAAGAAATGGATGTAAGCTTCGATTCAAATATATTTACAGACACCAAAATAGATATAACCGATAAAACACTTACAAAGAAAATCCAAAAAGAGTTATCTGACCCAGAGCATATAAATGAATTAAAGGCTCAATCAACAATTTTAGAAATCATACAAAAAGACAAATCTGACCCGACCATAAACGACCAATCATTCTTACTTATTTCAAGAGAACGTGAAACAATGAACAAAGAAAATGGCTTTTCAAAACCTGACGCAACTGAACAACTTTTAGGTGATGCTGATCAACAGACTGATGTTATTAAACAAATTATAAGAATTACAAATCTTTTACAAAACTCTGAATTAAAAAACGGCACATTTCCCACACACGATTTGACTAAGATGTTACCATTTGACTCTGACATAGATCCAATGGTTCAAGCAATACCAGTTGAGCATAAAAGAGTGCAACGTAAACTAACACCATTATCGTTTGCAGAAAAGTTAAGGGAAAAAATTAAACTTACATCTTCAAACAGCGAAAACAAAGAAAATATTTCTTTAAATAGCAATATACGAAGCCTTACGACCATATCGCCTAAACAACCTCGTACAACTGAACGTAACATCGAACTAAGACAATACCAGGAAAGACCCTCTTATACTAAGCCTCCCCAAAAGATTATAGTAGACTCAGTTCATGGAGACAGCCAATACGAAATTGAAATCAATATTAGACAAACGAACAAAAGTCCAAAACCATTACCAAGTACACCTTACATATCGGGCTATACCAATGGCTATAAGCCGAATCATATTGATCGATATGCGACCAACCATCAGACCACACCCATTCACGCCTACTATCACTCAGCACCAACGCAAATTTCTTTTTTGCCACATAATCAAAGAACTAAACCTCCTACCATAATCTTTGTTAACGAACAGGATGAACGTAAGACAACGAAAAAACCTGGTTTCATGCAGAGTATAGTGGGATGGAATGTAGGTACTAAAAGGCCTTTGCCTGCCTCAATAGGCTTTGACGATAAGCCGGGCTATGAAAGTATTATAGGCAGCCCGCACAGCACAGCATATCAAAGTTCTAAACCACAATCGCACATGCCTTTGCCAGCAACTAGTTTTAGCCATTCTCAGACAGGATCAGGCGGCATTATACAGGCTTCAAGCGCTTCAGTAGGCAATGGCCATTTCGCAGCTATCGCAGGCTTCACTAGTTCCAATGGAGCGGACAGTACCTTTAGTTTTAACATACGACCAAAACCGGATAATATTGAAAACCAACCTTCATTTAATGCAGGCAACTATGAATTATCTTTACCGCTACGTAACCCTTGGTATGCCCAAAGTTCTAAATACCCGAATTCGCCTTTGGCAACCGGAGACCAAAATTTAGCTTACGATTTGCCTTATAGGGAAAATTTAAACAGTCCATTTTCAACTTCTCACACGCATAGCTATATCACTCGAAACAAAGCAAGACCACAACAAAAGGAAGACTTGACTGTTATAACACAAGCCCATAAAGTGGATGACTATGAATATACTGGACGTACGCTAAGGCCTGCAGGTAACCAAACGAAAGGCGAAGAACATCAAGATAAAGATCAAGACTATGAATATGACGATGATTATGGAACATCACTTTTACTAAGAAAATTTAATCAGGATGGTTATCTTAGACCTGAACATATGATTGGTTCCGTGTTTAAGAATGACAATGACCAGAGTAAAATCGACTCTTTGAACATGACGACAAATAGTTCAAGTAACCAGACTTTAAATGACAATTACGTTTTGCCATTACTTAACCAAACTAATGAACTGCCGAAAAATTTACCACAACCTTTAAGCAGCAACTTTTCATCGGACTTTCCCGATACTTTGGCCAAACAAATAAAGAATCACATATTTGCTGAAAATGAAAGCCATAACAACTTACAATCCAATGACACTAAAAATGATATAGAGATTATTTCCCAAAACAAGACAAGCCTTTTGCGTGAGATGCAACGTAAAAGAAATAGAAATCGCATTAAAAATAATATGAGAAATCATGAAAGAATAGCTTTTGCTCCTTTGAACATTCTAACAAAACCAGAAAGGTAAGTGGCTAAAGTACTCTTACACTCAAAGGACATACATAATTAATCAACTTTTTTAATTTGCAGACCTGACAATTGGGTATTTTTTGAATCGCCTAAGAAGAAAGAACCTTTATTGCCACAAATACCCGAAATAAATATGGGTAATATATCTTCGCCTGAGGTGCCAAAACCTTTTAAGGAGAATATATGGTTGGATTTGGATAAGATAAAGCAAAAACTTGCATTGCAAATAAGCGACACCCTAGCCAATAAGACAACAAACCAACCGACTTTAGGACCTTAAGTAGAAACGACAACTACAGAAAACTTAGACATCACTCAATTTAAACTCAAATCGTTTACTGAAATTGACAGATCAAAGACGTAAGCAAAAACTTAGTAAAAGTTCAACACTTTGCTGACAGACCAGACAAAATCATTTATTTATTTACAGGTCTTAAATATTTTAAAAATTGTTAATACAAGCATTTATGTATAAAAATTACATTTTTATTTATTCATTAAGTTTAAGAAGGTATGTTTTTTTACAAATTCTAAAAATTAACTTTTTGAACTTTAAAAGTTAATGTTAAACGTTTTCTTAATTATAAAAACCACTTTAAAAAAATAAACCTTATACATTTTTATGCATATTTTTTTGGTTTTCAAATGATCATATACCAAGGCAAAGTTAGGCAAGGTAACAGCAGTTCAGAAAAGATCTTAGCCTTTCTTTTTTATACCCTTCACATAAGTGATAGAGAAATATAACAGTTTGCCATTTGGTTTGTAATTTCTTTATTATACACTTGCGACCCCATAAAGTATATATATTATGGATCCTTAAGGATAGGGAAGTCGACATATCCATGTCCGTCTGTCAAGTTTCCGGAGTTAAATGAAGTAATACGGACAAGTTAGCTGTGTCAAACTATTAGAAATATCCTGAAGACAATCAGCAAGATCGGCTAACTACCGACCGAGATAAAGGCAAAACAGTGTGATTGGCCCAGATTTTTTTTTAACAAATCACAAACTCCTTACAAAATTTGTAACAAATGAAAACTGGCAACGCTGGTAAACATTTATGTATAGAAGGTGACCTCGTCCCTAAACAAAATTTTCTGTAAAATTTAAGCATGTATTTTTTTGTTGCTCAATTCCAGCTTAGTTGTCAAAAATGTTGCGATCACACATACACAACCATTATAGAACATAAAAAATTTGCCAAGTTGAAAAAGATATGGCGGAAATAGAAGTCAGCTGATCGGTTACTCCTACCTTGTTTAATATACCTTGGAAATAGGTATGCATTGTCATATGGATGTATGTAGGCACCTATGTATGTATATACACTTGTATGTATAAATCCATGTATGTATTTACATACATATGTATGCACACATGTGGTGTGGTTTTATGTTTAAATGTACATACATACAAACATGCATACATAAGTAATTTGGCGTGTGCCGAAATCAGCAAGCATATGTATGTATGTAATAGAAGCCAGCCCAAGACGAAGCACAACAAGAAGAACGATTGTGGTTAACAATATACCAATTGAGCTGAGAAATGCAGGAATAAATAAACATAAGGCTATTTCTACAAAGACAAATAATCAACCAGAACCTAGGACGGACAACTCGCAAATATCAAACGACTCTTTTAAAACCAACGAGGAGGAAAAGGCCAAACCAGAGTTTTTAGCGGAAAAGGAAAATGTAAAAGAAAGAGAAGGTGATGTGGAAGGGAATATCGAAGGAAATGAAGAAATGGATGTAAGCTTCGATTCAAATATATTTACAGACACCAAAATAGATATAACCGATAAAACACTTACAAAGAAAATCCAAAAAGAGTTATCTGACCCAGAGCATATAAATGAATTAAAGGCTCAATCAACAATTTTAGAAATCATACAAAAAGACAAATCTGACCCGACCATAAACGACCAATCATTCTTACTTATTTCAAGAGAACGTGAAACAATGAACAAAGAAAATGGCTTTTCAAAACCTGACGCAACTGAACAACTTTTAGGTGATGCTGATCAACAGACTGATGTTATTAAACAAATTATAAGAATTACAAATCTTTTACAAAACTCTGAATTAAAAAACGGCACATTTCCCACACACGATTTGACTAAGATGTTACCATTTGACTCTGACATAGATCCAATGGTTCAAGCAATACCAGTTGAGCATAAAAGAGTGCAACGTAAACTAACACCATTATCGTTTGCAGAAAAGTTAAGGGAAAAAATTAAACTTACATCTTCAAACAGCGAAAACAAAGAAAATATTTCTTTAAATAGCAATATACGAAGCCTTACGACCATATCGCCTAAACAACCTCGTACAACTGAACGTAACATCGAACTAAGACAATACCAGGAAAGACCCTCTTATACTAAGCCTCCCCAAAAGATTATAGTAGACTCAGTTCATGGAGACAGCCAATACGAAATTGAAATCAATATTAGACAAACGAACAAAAGTCCAAAACCATTACCAAGTACACCTTACATATCGGGCTATACCAATGGCTATAAGCCGAATCATATTGATCGATATGCGACCAACCATCAGACCACACCCATTCACGCCTACTATCACTCAGCACCAACGCAAATTTCTTTTTTGCCACATAATCAAAGAACTAAACCTCCCACCATAATCTTTGTTAACGAACAGGATGAACGTAAGACAACGAAAAAACCTGGTTTCATGCAGAGTATAGTGGGATGGAATGTAGGTACTAAAAGGCCTTTGCCTGCCTCAATAGGCTTTGACGATAAGCCGGGCTATGAAAGTATTATAGGCAGCCCGCACAGCACAGCATATCAAAGTTCTAAACCACAATCGCACATGCCTTTGCCAGCAACTAGTTTTAGCCATTCTCAGACAGGATCAGGCGGCATTATACAGGCTTCAAGCGCTTCAGTAGGCAATGGCCATTTCGCAGCTATCGCAGGCTTCACTAGTTCCAATGGAGCGGACAGTACCTTTAGTTTTAACATACGACCAAAACCGGATAATATTGAAAACCAACCTTCATTTAATGCAGGCAACTATGAATTATCTTTACCGCTACGTAACCCTTGGTATGCCCAAAGTTCTAAATACCCGAATTCGCCTTTGGCAACCGGAGACCAAAATTTAGCTTACGATTTGCCTTATAGGGAAAATTTAAACAGTCCATTTTCAACTTCTCACACGCATAGCTATATCACTCGAAACAAAGCAAGACCACAACAAAAGGAAGACTTGACTGTTATAACACAAGCCCATAAAGTGGATGACTATGAATATACTGGACGTACGCTAAGGCCTGCAGGTAACCAAACGAAAGGCGAAGAACATCAAGATAAAGATCAAGACTATGAATATGACGATGATTATGGAACATCACTTTTACTAAGAAAATTTAATCAGGATGGTTATCTTAGACCTGAACATATGATTGGTTCCGTGTTTAAGAATGACAATGACCAGAGTAAAATCGACTCTTTGAACATGACGACAAATAGTTCAAGTAACCAGACTTTAAATGACAATTACGTTTTGCCATTACTTAACCAAACTAATGAACTGCCGAAAAATTTACCACAACCTTTAAGCAGCAACTTTTCATCGGACTTTCCCGATACTTTGGCCAAACAAATAAAGAATCACATATTTGCTGAAAATGAAAGCCATAACAACTTACAATCCAATGACACTAAAAATGATATAGAGATTATTTCCCAAAACAAGACAAGCCTTTTGCGTGAGATGCAACGTAAAAGAAATAGAAATCGCATTAAAAATAATATGAGAAATCATGAAAGAATAGCTTTTGCTCCTTTGAACATTCTAACAAAACCAGAAAGGTAAGTGGCTAAAGTACTCTTACACTCAAAGGACATACATAATTAATCAACTTTTTTAATTTGCAGACCTGACAATTGGGTATTTTTTGAATCGCCTAAGAAGAAAGAACCTTTATTGCCACAAATACCCGAAATAAATATGGGTAATATATCTTCGCCTGAGGTGCCAAAACCTTTTAAGGAGAATATATGGTTGGATTTGGATAAGATAAAGCAAAAACTTGCATTGCAAATAAGCGACACCCTAGCCAATAAGACAACAAACCAACCGACTTTAGGACCTTAAGTAGAAACGACAACTACAGAAAACTTAGACATCACTCAATTTAAACTCAAATCGTTTACTGAAATTGACAGATCAAAGACGTAAGCAAAAACTTAGTAAAAGTTCAACACTTTGCTGACAGACCAGACAAAATCATTTATTTATTTACAGGTCTTAAATATTTTAAAAATTGTTAATACAAGCATTTATGTATAAAAATTACATTTTTATTTATTCATTAAGTTTAAGAAGGTATGTTTTTTTACAAATTCTAAAAATTAACTTTTTGAACTTTAAAAGTTAATGTTAAACGTTTTCTTAATTATAAAAACCACTTTAAAAAAATAAACCTTATACATTTTTATGCATATTTTTTTGGTTTTCAAATGATCATATACCAAGGCAAAGTTAGGCAAGGTAACAGCAGTTCAGAAAAGATCTTAGCCTTTCTTTTTTATACCCTTCACATAAGTGATAGAGAAATATAACAGTTTGCCATTTGGTTTGTAATTTCTTTATTATACACTTGCGACCCCATAAAGTATATATATTATGGATCCTTAAGGATAGGGAAGTCGACATATCCATGTCCGTCTGTCAAGTTTCCGGAGTTAAATGAAGTAATACGGACAAGTTAGCTGTGTCAAACTATTAGAAATATCCTGAAGACAATCAGCAAGATCGGCTAACTACCGACCGAGATAAAGGCAAAACAGTGTGATTGGCCCAGATTTTTTTTTAACAAATCACAAACTCCTTACAAAATTTGTAACAAATGAAAACTGGCAACGCTGGTAAACATTTATGTATAGAAGGTGACCTCGTCCCTAAACAAAATTTTCTGTAAAATTTAAGCATGTATTTTTTTGTTGCTCAATTCCAGCTTAGTTGTCAAAAATGTTGCGATCACACATACACAACCATTATAGAACATAAAAAATTTGCCAAGTTGAAAAAGATATGGCGGAAATAGAAGTCAGCTGATCGGTTACTCCTACCTTGTTTAATATACCTTGGAAATAGGTATGCATTGTCATATGGATGTATGTAGGCACCTATGTATGTATATACACTTGTATGTATAAATCCATGTATGTATTTACATACATATGTATGCACACATGTGGTGTGGTTTTATGTTTAAATGTACATACATACAAACATGCATACATAAGTAATTTGGCGTGTGCCGAAATCAGCAAGCATATGTATGTATGTAATAGAAGCCAGCCCAAGACGACACTAAATAAGGCAACATCTCGAATTTTCAATTCATTTCATTTATATTTTCAAAAATAAGTACTGCGTTGTATTGTTCGCCATCTCTTTTGTTTACTTAACTTAACTTAAATGAAAAATATATTCACAGTTAAGCACACTTAAGCAAACAACCACGGCACATCAATTCATCATGATCGCACACTTCCATTTCAATTCATCTCGAAACTTCACTGTTGGCGGGATGTTCCTGGTGTGATAGTTATAAAAAACGGGGGTTGATTTTGAATGTATATATGTATGTAATGTAATGTAATTACGCATGAATTTTATATTGATTTGCCTGCTTGTGTACATGTTTGTTTATGTATGTACCCATTCAACATTGTGTGTGTTTTTTCTGTGGCGTTTTTTTTTGTGCATACATACACAACTGCATTACTCTTAAGTCTTTGTTGTTGTTGCCACACATAAGCACAGTAATTTTTTTATCGACCACACCTCATGACAGTACATAAGTTGCGTCAACAACAGTGCCTGACACCACTCTTTATTCTTAACTACTCTACACTGCAGCACAAAAACTGTGTCAGCTACTCTATATTACAGCACTTAAACCGTTTAACCGCACAATAACACAAGAATTAGAAAATTATGCGGTTCTTGAATTAGCTTGAATAGGACTTGATTCAGGTCTCTAGTATGTATGTACTTACTATGATTTATTTTATTCGGCTAGACTATATGGCTGGGTACTTTAAAGATCAATGTAAATGGTATGTAAGATTCGGCACCGCCAAATATAGCGCTCTTACTTGTGACGGGCATAGCTGTAAGCTGTGAATATTTTTTACTTAAAAAATTAACAAAAAAATAAATTTTCTTAATTTAAAAATTGTTTTAAATGAAATAGCTACTAAATCATTTTGTATTCTGAAAGATTTCGTTAAATTTAGATTTGTTTGTTCAAAATAAAAAGTTTAAAATATTAGTTGTGTTCAATAACTTTCCAATAATAACTAGCAACGAGAGAGTAAAAAGAAATATTTTCAAAATTGCTCTCAAAAATGTTTAAAAGTAAATGAACACTTTTACAGTCAAAACTTGCAAGCAAATGTATTTTGTTATTGTAAACTTATAAAAATTTAAAACTTATAAAAATTATTAATTAAAAAAAGTTGTAAACTTATAAAAATTTAAAACTTAAATTTTTTTCAAAGCATAATGACAGAAAGACTGTTTGAATAATTTCTGATAATAAAATTTTTACTAGTAGAAATTATCGGAACATTTTTGTTTCTAAACATATTACGCTCTTTATTGGCTCTCTATCTGCTAATTTTTTGTGTACGTGAACACTTAATAGCAATAATTAGCGAAAATTATTAATAATTTTCTGTAAATGAACACACCTAATGTCTTATTTCATTCTGTTTACATTGTCATTTTTAAAATATTCCTTAACAAATAATATAATAACATATATTTAAATTTGGATTTTTTTAAATGTAGAAGGAATTCTCTTCGAGGAATTTCAAAAATCAATTTTTTAGCCACTTCAGGAAACAGTTGCGACCAATAACCAACGCCGTCTTTAACTACAATCAACCCAGCAAAAACTTTCGTTTCTTTGTAATGAGCTAAAACTCAAAAAACTCTTACTCACTAGCACTCTAGCCAATTATTTTAACATGACGATGGCATTAGAGGCAAGTACTTACCATGCTCGCTTACAAAGAGGGAGTTAAATAACTACTTGCCATGCTTGCTTACAAAGAGGGACTTAAATAAGCTATTACTTTATTGGCATTAAAATAACCTTTTCCTGGGGACCCCAGTTACTTATTGATGCATTTTAAGTTTTTTACTTTGATGTTTTGGTTAAAACTGGCTTAAAATATTAAGTTAGAAAAAGGTAAGAAATTGTCAAAATGAAACTATCTACCAGAGACTGACAACGGATGTATCTTCGGATGCTCATAGAGTATTATTGAAAAAACATGCATAAGTGCGTACGGTTACAGCTAAAAAAATACACTCTCCATAATACATTCGTTTCACTTTCGGCTTAAGTATACACAAGTAACCGAAATCAAAGTATTTTCGCGAAAATACCCAATACTGTACAGTGTATATCTAATTGGAATTAAGTACGTATGTATAATCAGATAAAAACAGATAAAAAAAGTAGCCGTTTTATAATTCAATCGAGAGCTTCAATTTTTCATTTGTTTTGATATATTAGCAATGCACAATTTTAACTCAATTATAATGCTTGTGTTACAAAAACAGCCAATGTATAACGAAACATACATACACATACAAATTGTTTGTAAGATACATATTTATTTCTTGTGTTTAGGCCGCATGTATTTATTTGTGTATGTATATATGTTTGGTTGAGTCATCAGCAGGTAGTGTTGGGCATAATCTTTCTTTTCAGGGAATCGTTCACAATCGGTCAGAAAGGTTAAAGGAAATAGTTCGTTCTTTTCGTTCATCTTTCTTTTATGAAAGATGTTTTGTGTGAAAGATGTTCTGTGGGAAATATGAATGACCGACTGAAACAAGACATGTTGACAGCTTTTTTTTCTTATTTAACGAAAATGGTAATATTAAGTGTTAATTGATAAACAAAAAAAGAAAATTTTTAGTGATAAATAAGTTAAAAATATGTTAATAAAAAAAAAATAAATGTGTGGGGCATGAAATACAAGAAATGTTTGTAAATAAAATAATTATTTCATTATTGATAATACTATTAATCTAATAAAGAAAATAACTATATAACAATTGTGTGTGCCAAATAAAAAACTGTTTTTATTTTCGGCCACAGTGACAGACTACCGTTCAATTGAAATAGTTCTTTCATAACCGACGCAATTCTGTGTGAAACATGAAAGGTGAAAGATGAACGAAGAAAGGTTTGAAGGAAAGAGTACGAACTATTTCCCATCTTTCCTTTTACAGAATCGTTCAATTGAACTAGTTCGTTCATGACCGACACAACTCTATCAGCAGGCAAAATTATATTTACCAGCAGGGATGCCACAACAAAAATGATATTTCTTGCAAATTGTCTCAAAAACGGACAAAAATTTACAAAACCACTTTTTACAACAATTTTTCTAATATATTAATAAAGTTTTGTAATTTATTAATTTAAATAAATGTTTTTATGTATTAATTTTTATTGAATTTTTAATAGTTTTTATATGTTTCTTAAATACATTTTTGATGGCATACGTACTTAAAGAAACGTGTCACTTAGTCGAAGCGTATGCCATTATGCTGCTAATTTATAAATTTATTTTATTATTTACTATGTCATATAAATATTATTAATTCGCATCAAAATTTATAAATTACAATTTCGTGTTTCAAGTTTAAGGCCGGTACTTAGGTTTAAGAAAGCAAGTCCCAGGCTTTAAAAGCAGAAGTCTTAAAGATGTAAAAAATTTACAAAACTTGTTTTAAATTGATGATAGTGGCATCCCTGGTTACCATATAATTGTGCAGAGAGAAAATATTCTTATAATATTTCCAGCGTTGTCAACTTAGAAATTTCAAAACACACCAAAATGTAGAAAAAAACGCGACATATAAAAACGCAGAAAATTTAGAATTTACTTTTTTTTATTAAAAATGTCTATTGGCTGAATTTCACAGAGAAAGTATAACATTTTTGTATTAAAAATTAAACAGTAAATCCGTTCTTTACAGTTCAGGCATTTTGGAAAAAAATTAACAGAAAATAAAAAAAATAAACTTCTTTGTATTAATTAGTACTAGAAAAAATTTTCTTTTAATTTTATAAATTCTGTACAAAGCTTTTAAAAATTTTTATGTAAAAACTATATTTTTTAAAAGCAAAACTTAACTTGTTTTGACCGAAATATTTGTTGTTTTAAATCCTTTATTTGATTTTTGTAAAAACTTTGTTAAATTATCTGTATTTCAACTTTTGTAAAAAAAATAACGTAAATATAAAAGGTTTTAGTTCAAACCGTTGAAAAATATTTACTTATTCCTAGGGTTTTTTCCCCGGACTTTTTTGCTTTTCGGGAAACGGGAAATTAAAAATTAATTTCCCGGGATTCCCGCTATTTAAATAAAGTTTACAGGTTGTACTAATAAAAAACTGTTTTTATTTTTAAACTAAAAAATGTATATAAGTTAATACATACATATAAAAAACTTATTAATTCCAACAACCGTTAAAAAACAGTTATTATTGGATTTTATATGTTATAGTACTTCTAATTATTATAAAATTGTAATGTTACAGGATTTTGAAAGGTAAACAAGGCTCCAAATTGATCAGGCGCTTTGAAATTAGTAAAAAATACACTAAAGTATTTAACGTAATTTTTCATATGCAAAACCTTTTCGGTTTACAATTGGCTCCTGATAAAGAAAACGTATTCATAGATACTAATTTTCATATTAATAGCATCATAATATAAAATTCAACAGTTACAAGCGGTTTTCATTCTTGTTGATAAAGTGCCTAGTAAGATTGGTATTTATGGTAAATGAGGTAAATTTATAATTTTTACTGGTGCTGTTGTGTGATTTGACATATTTACCAACCGAACATGAGTTTCGCTGTCAGCTTTAAAATACAATAGAATATTCTAAAGATCAACTGGACATTTAAAGATGTGCATTTTTAGAAAGTTGGGATTACATTGGCAACTGTGAAGTAAAATTTACTAGTATATTTGAAAAAATATAATTTTTTATATAATGGTTATTAAAAAAAAATTTTTAATAATATTTTTTTTTTGTTTAATTGATAATTTAATTTAATTATCGAAAAAAGAAGCAAAACAAAGGCTCAAATAAATAATTTTTTATAAAATTTAATAAAAGGTTATAATTTTAATGACAAAATTTAAAAACTACGTAATATTCTCAATTTTGGCGATTTTTGAAACCTAAGGTTGACAACGCTGTTCCTGTATATCATCTACATGATACAACTAATCAGGTAATCTCGTCCCTGCAACAACTACAAATTAGTACCAAGTTGACAAACAAAAGCTCATAGAAAAAAAAAACGATTAGTAATAATTTTTGTTGTTTTATTTTTACAGGGAGAGCATTAATTTTGACATTTCGGCACTAATCAGCTAGGCCGACGGAACTATCTGGTTCTTTGTATCATGATCAGTGTGGCCATATTAGCTTTTTTAGAGCTAAATTTAGCTTTATTTTTCTTCATTTAGTCCGAAATATTTACATTTAGCCTTTAGCATTTTTTTTGGCTTTTTTCAAAATTGAATTTAGCTTTTTTTTACTAATTTTTGGAGCTAGATAAAAGGTTAAAAATTTGTCGTATTATATTTTTTTGGTATATATCTCAATTATACTGAAAGGTATCAAGCTCCAAATTTTCTTTGAATCTACAACATTACAGTTTCCAAACCATTGTTTTGTTTAATAATTTACTTCTTAGCGACATTTAAAAAACGTGAAACAGCACAAAACTTCAATAAAACAAAGATATAAAGAAGGTATGGTATTACAAAAAAAAAACGTAAGAATTTGTTTTTCCAAAACAAATACTTTTAAATGCGGCAATTTAAAAAAAAATCCAAATGCGACACAAAACTTTTTCCGTTTTTTGGTTATATTATAAAATATTTTAATATATTGCTCAAAAATGTAAAAACACTTACATATGTCTTTCGTTGAAACAAATTATTATATTAATATTTTTATTTAATAAGAATTTTGAAGTATATTTTTGTCAAAAAATCAAGTCAAACAGGAGCGAAATAATTTTTAAAAGAAAAAAGCAGGCACCATTTTGATAGTATTAAACTATATTTGCTGAAAATCATGTTCTTTGTCAATTTTGTTTATTTAGCAGGACGGTAATTTTTTTAATTTGAATAAAAACGGATAATAACGATAATTATTATATTTTTTATTTTTTGATTTTAATTTTTTCATTTTTACAGTCACTGGTTTTAAATACTCATTGAGGCACACATGTACAATGCTTTCTTACAATGTAACTTTTTACATTAAACATTACCTTTTTTTCTTTTCTTAAACGAAATTTACATCAAAGCATTTTTCATGATATATGTATGTACTTATGTAACTTGAATAAAAATTTTCGATTTTTAACGAACTGTGTAGAAAAGTAGTCTTCTACTTAAGGAATGGATCTACCAAGTTTTTGTAAATAAAATCAAAATTTTTAAAACAAATTTTTTTTTTAAATATTTTTAGCACACAAACGTTTCGTTCATATTATGAGAAATATCTAAATAACGAAGAAATTTTTTAAAAAAGAATTAAAAAATTTAGCTTTATTTTTTGGCTTTAAGTTTTTGTTTTTAGCTCTTTTTAGCTGTTTTTTAAACGTGATTTAGCTTTAACTTTGCATGAAAATCTGGTCACACTGATCATGATCATCTACATGTATTTACAATTCTCTCACTTCAAGATGAGAAGTAGATTTTTATTAATAAAAGGCAGGGCTGGATAGGTTAATATAGACTGTGGTGGGTATGGTCTTACAAATTCAAGTTTAATTAAATTTTGGCTTTAAGAGCGTTGTGTAAAGCGCACATAATTATTTTGAATTATTTGATAGTTGAAGGCATACAAACTACAAGGGGTTTCTTTATTTTGCATAGAATGTTTCGTGTCTTACTTTTATAAATATTGTATTAAGCGTATAGCTGTCCTTTTTGTATTTATTTATTTTCTTCCGTTTTCTTTTTAAAACATGCATATATAAAGTTGTCAATATGTCTCATAATTACTTTTTGTAATAAAGAACAATCTTATATATAAAAGAACAATTTTTTTTTTGTTAGTGACACCGCTTATAACTCAAGAACGGCTGGACCGATTTTAATGAAACTTGAAAAAAAGACATACTCGATATCTGGGAATGCGTTTTAGGCTTATTTATTTTTTGAAATTCCGACTGGGCGTGGCACCTCCCATACAAATTGAACAGTTTTTTTCACATACCTCAATACCTATTATAGCTGAAGTCTCCAAATTTGGTATAGATAAGTTATTTACTGATGTGCATAATTGAGTTGTTTATGGGCGGAAACAAATAAATGGGCGTGGCACCTCCCATACAACAAAAATAGTTTTTTGTATATATCTCAATACCTGTAACAGCTTAAGTCTCCAAACTTCGTACGGATGTTTATAGTGCTAATATAAATAATTAGGCTTTGTATGGGCTGGAAGAAATAAATGGGCGTGGCACCTCCCATACAACGAAAATAGTTTTTTGTATATATCTCAATAACTGTAATAGTTGAAGTCTCCGAACTTCGTATGGATGTTTATAGTGCTAATATGCATACTTAAGCTTTGTATGGGCGGGAAGAAATAAATGGGCGTGGCACCTCCCATACAACGAAAATAGTTTTTTGTATATATCTCAATAACTGTAATAGATGAAGTCTCCGAACTTCGTATGGATGTTTATAGTGCTAATATGCATACTTAAGCTTTGTATGGGCGGGAAGGAATAAATGGGCGTGGCACCTCCCATACAACGAAAATAGTTTTTTGTATATATCTCAATAACTGTAATAGTTGAAGTCTCCGAACTTCGCATGGATGTTTATAGTGCTAATATGCATACTTAAGCTTTGTATGGGCGGGAAGAAATAAATGGGCGTGGCACCTCCCATACAACGAAAATAGTTTTTTGTATATATCTCAATAACTGTAATAGTTGAAGTCTCCGAAATTCGTATGGATGTTAATAGTGCTAATATGAATAATTGAGCTTTGTATGGGCGGGGAAAAATAAATAGGCGTGGCACCTCCCATACAACGAAAATAGTTTTTTGTATATATTTCAACAACTGTAATAGCTGAAGTCTTCAAACTTCGTACGGATGTTTATAGTGCTAATATGAATAATTGAGCTTTGTATGGGCGGGAAAAAATAAATAGGCGTGGCACCTCCCATACAACGAAAATAGTTTTTTGTATATATTTCAACAACTGTAATAGCTGAAGTCTCCGAACTTCGTATGGACGTTTATAGTGCTAATATGCATACTTAAGCTTTGTATGGGCGGGAAGAAATAAATGGGCGTGGCACCTCCCATACAACGAAAATAGTTTTTTGTATATATCTCAATAACTGTAATAGTTGAAGTCTCCGAACTTCGTATGGATGTTTATAGTGCTAATATGCATA
The DNA here is from genome assembly GCA_963583895.1 of Melanophora roralis. Lineage (NCBI taxonomy): Eukaryota > Metazoa > Arthropoda > Insecta > Diptera > Rhinophoridae > Melanophora > Melanophora roralis. Next base: position 36,309,089 of record OY757187.1, on the reverse strand, counting down.
CTTAAGCTTTGTATGGGCGGGAAGAAATAAATGGGCGTGGCATCTCCCATACAACGAAAATAGTTTTTTGTATATATTTCAACAACTGTAATAGCTGAAGTCTTCAAACTTCGTACGGATGTTTATAGTGCTAATATGAATAATTGAGCTTTGTATGGGCGGGAAAAAATAAATAGGCGTGGCACCTCCCATACAACGAAAAAAGTTTATTGTATATATCTCAATAACTGTAATAGCTGAAGTCTCCGAACTTCGTACGGATGTTTATAGTGCTAATATGAATAATTAGGCTTTGTATGGGCTGGAAGGAATAAATGGGCGTGGCACCTCCCATACAACGAAAATAGTTTTTTGTGTATATCTCAATAACTGTAATAGCTGAAGTCTCCAAAGTTCGTACGGAAGTTTATAGTGCTAATATGCATAAAAGAAATAAATGGGCGTAGCACCTCCCATACAACGAAAATAGTTTTTTGTATATATCTCAATAACTGTAATAGCTGAAGTTTTAAAACTTCGTACGAATGTTTATAGTGCTTATATGCATAATTGTTCTCTGTATGGGCGGAAAAAAATAAATGGGCGGCGCATCTCCCATACAACGAAAATAGCTTTTTTATATATCTCAATAACTGTAACAGTTGAACTCTTAAAACTTTGTAAAGATGTTTATAATGGTATTATGCATAGTTCAGCTGTGTATGGGTTAAAATCTCCAAATTTTGTGTTGGTGTTTACGATGTTGATGCTTACAATTAGGCTGAGTTTGGGCGTGAAGATAATGATAGGCGTGGCACCTCCTTTACAAGAAAATATCTTTTACATTTATATGTCAATAAATGTAACAGTTGAAATCTCCAAATTTAATATGGGTGTTTATTATGTTAATATGCATAACTTAGACAGGAAGTATAGGCAGGAAGTGAATTATGGGTTTGCAACCTCTAATAGCATGGAAATATTTATATGTGTATCTCAATAACTGTAACAGCTAAGGTCTCCAAACTTTTTGGTGTGGCACCTCCCATACAATTGGAATTTTTTTTACATGTACTTCAATAATTCGTATACCTAGAGTCTCAAAATTGTCTATGGATGTTTACGTTTGCTAAAATACATAATTGAGGTGAGTATACTTAGGAGAAAAGGGAATAATGGGCATCGCATCTCCCATACAACAAAAATACTTTCTTATATAAGTCTCAATAACTGTAAAAAAACTTCAAAAACGTGTTCATATTTTTCTTAAACCAGTTGAACGCAATTTAAATTATTAGTTTAAAAGTAACAGAAATAACCTAAAAATTGCCACTAAATGTTTATCCCTTTTTACCCCTTAGGATTAAATTATCAACATTTTATATTCATATTTTTCGAGATCTGTCGAACGCAATTTCAAAATATAATTTGAGCCCCTTTTTATATTTTTCGGTTCCGAAGGTACAAAAGTGGATATAAGCCGTTTCAAAATATGTTTTTTTATTTTGTCTCGCCTCTGGTGGTCTAATATTTCAAAAAAAGTACTAAAAAGGCATTCATAACTTTGATCCTGTCGAGCGTAAATTAAATTATAATTCTATCTTTTTTTAGTTCAGAAGCTACAAAATTAACCAATACATAGTTCAAGACTTGCCCTAAGCATTAAGGCTATGCAATGATAAATCTGTCTGTCAGATAGTCATTAACGCAATTATTTTCTATACATTGTTTTGTAATCACAACAAACATTTAAAAAAATAAAAAAAATATTTACAAGTGGCGGATAGGGCTACAAAATAATGAAGCCATTATAAACTGAACTGTTTGTAAAATTTTTCTTGGTAATAGCTTCCCATCATAAAAGATGCGATAGGCTCAGCTTTTCTATTCACGCTTTATTAGCAATTTTCAGTACTTATCAAAGAAACAAACAGAACATGTTTATACGTTATTGACATGCTATTAAGGATAATATTTTGTGAATTATGAGTGTTTAGGTCTAAATTCGTTTGCTGATTATATATATTGTTAGGCAGTACGTGTTCGGAGATACTCGATGCTGGATGTATTCAATAAAAAGGCAAAAACGTGGCTTGCCGCATGCACACATTATTATTTGGTTAGTCGAGAAGTTCGACCAGACCAGAAAGATGATATTAAAAGTGCCGAGATCCCTGATCCTGAAACAGATCAAGAACTACATGATGTTGTAATTACATATATGATTCATGAACCGTGTGGCACCATCAACCCCTAATCTCCGTGCATGGTCGACGGCAAGTGTTCCAAACATTATCCACAAAAATTGACGGCGGAACTATCACTGGCAATGACGGTTATCCACTGTATCGGCGTTGATCGCCCAATAACAACGATTAAACTATTACAAAGAAAGTAAAAGGAAACGGTTTTGTGATTGACAACAGTTGGACAGCGCCATATTTGCCACTTCTTTCCAAATCATTTAAGACACATTGCAATGTTGAATATTCTAATTCAGTGAAGTCGATCAAGTACATCTGCAAATGTGTCACGAAAGGCAGCGATTTGGTTATTTTTAGCATCGTTACCTCCAATGGCAACGATGAAATTACGCGTTATCAAGTTGGGCGGCTTGGGTTTCCCTATTCACGAATGTCATCCCACTGTTGCACATTTAGCAGTGCATCTGGAAAATGGCCAACGATTATATTTCACTGCGGCAAATATTGTTCAACGTGCTGAAATACCTCCAACGACAACATTGACAAGTTTCTTTGCTGTTTGTCAAAGCGATCCGTTTGCACAAACTTTACTTTACTCGGAGATGCCACGGTATTACACTTGGAACGCTTCTTCAAAAAATGTTTAACGTCGAAAGAAAGGCACTATGGTTCCTGGGCATCCGGATGTGCGTTCAAGTGATGCTCTTGGTCGTATTTATTCAGTTCATCCGAAGAATGATGAATGGTTTTATTTGCGGTTGTTGCTGGTGAATGTTCGTGGTCCAACATCATTTGCAGCATTACGTACTGTTAATGGTATAGTCTGTCCAACATTTCGTGCTGCATGTAAAGAACTCAATTTGCTTAAAAACGATACTCATTGGGATACGACAGTCGCTGAGGCATATACGAACATTAATGACATGCTTCCCGTCAAGTCCAAGTCACCTGTGGAACAAATACAAGGACAATGTGTCATCTTACATCAATATCGTGTCAGCTCGAGAAATGCAATTCTTGAAGTCAATGCGAAGATGTATAAACTTATTTACCTTATTTTAAGAGCCATAATTTTGGTATGGTACTTACTGGACTAATATCAATTACATAATTTTAAGATTTGAATACATGTTGTTAGTTCGCATTAGCGAAGGTTCAATAATAATAATATGGAGAAAAAAAAGATGCATAACCGGGCATTGCTCTTAATTGAAGACATGTGTTACCTTATTTGCGGCAGTTTGTTAGTCAGGTTAGGACTGCCAGCACCAGAACATGAAATGAATGAGCTACTAAATCGACAATTAGAGCGTGAACGTGAATACGATCGACATGAGTTGAACCAATTAGTTCAAACCAATGTTTCCATCTTAAACCTCCAACAGTTGATGATAGAAATGGTAGTTTTTATTTCTTGGATGCCCTCGGTGGAACTGAGAAGACATTCGTCATGTAATTGATTTGAGCCACTGTTCGTGCGAGATCCAACATTGCTGCAGCGGTAGCTTCATCTGAAATAGCGGCCACATTGTTAGAAGGATGCCGCACAGCTCACTTAGCGTTAAAATTGCCATTAAACCTTCAAAATAAAGAGCAACCGACACGTAACATTGCAAGAAACTCCGCCACGTCCAAAGTTTTAGTAGGGTGTAAAATCATTATCTGGGACAAATGCACAAAAAATGTGCAATAGAAGCTCTTAAAAGAACACTAAAAGATCTGCGCAGTGACTCAAGATGTTTTGGAGGTGCAATAATTTTACTGTCTGGTGATTTCCGCCAAACACTGCCAGTCATTCCAAGATCGACGGCTGCTGATCGAATGAATGCTTGCGTTAAATCCTCAAGTCTGTGGTGTTTTGCAAGGATACTGCAGTTGACAGAAAACATGAAAGTTACATTGCTCAACGATTTATCAGCTCAAGATTTCTCCAACTAATTGTTGACTATCGGTAATGGCCGTATTCCCGTGGACGAATCAAACGGACTGATTTCGTTTCCTCAAAATTTTTGTAATTTGTATCGTCAAAAGAAGAGCTTATCAAGAAAGTATTCGCCAACATAATTGCTAACGGGCAGAATTATGACTGGTTGAGTGAACGGGCAATTTTATCAACTAAAAATATAGATGTGGATGATTTAAATTATATATGTAGTTCAAAATCAAATCAAACTATGCATTTTTTTAAATCTATTGATTGTGTAACAAACGAAGATGAAGCCACCAACTATTCAACTGAAGTTTTAAACTCCTTGGATGTACCTGGCTTACCACCGCACAGCTTACAACTGAAGGTAGGCTCGGTAGTTATCGTGCTTCGAAATTTAAACCAACCAAAACTTTGCAACATACACGCAATTATACTTAGAGGAAAATTCAAAGGTGAAGAAGTTCTCATTCCGAGAATTCCGATGATACCAACCGATATGCTTTTTGAGTTTAAGCGGATTCAATTTCCTATTCGTCTTGCATTCACAAATCACAAGGACAATCCTTGAGTATTTGTGGTCTTAATTTAGAGAATTCATGTTTTTCTCATGGCCAACTATACGTTTCATGTTCACGTGTGGGCAAACCATCTACTTTATTTATACTTGCGCCTAATAACAAAACGAAAAATGTCATATATCACAAGGTACTGCACTAAAGGGAACTAACCTCAAGCACAAAAATACAGAGCTTCCTTATTTTTGTAATCTTTTTGAATTTTTGTTTTCCTTATAAATATATTCCAATAAACTATGTATTTGACTAAATAAGCTTTGTACTCTTTTTAAAAAATCCATATATTCAATGATTGTTAGGTGGTACGAAGTTCACCGGGTCAGCTAGTAATAAATATAAAAATATGCATGTGAAATAACACCGAAAACTCATGCAGTAATTTATGAATAAGTACGTACATACATATGTATGTGTACACAGAACCTAAACAGATAGCAAGCAGGTAGACATTTTAATTGCTGGAAACCCCAAGCATCAAAATCCATCAAACATTTTTTACAAAAAATTATTATTTACGAATTTACCTGCTACCGATCGATGTGCGCTGAAAATTTTGTCACAACATGCGCTAATAATGTGACCTCTCCAAAAAATGCTCCAATTTTTGAAATGTATGCCAATGCCGCAAAATAAAAATCGTTTATGTATATCAGGTCATTTGCACCGATCATGGGATCCCAGCTTTACATACTACAGTCAAATCCCGTTAATTCGTACCCCGATAAATCGTAATTCCCGATAATTCGTAATAAACTGTCGGTCCCTTGAAAAAATCTCGTTAATTCGCAAAATTTCCATACATTTTGGTCCCCTCGCTAATTCGTAATTTTTTTTGAAAATAAAATCTTCTTTACCTCTTATAAATCGTAATTGTTTGCTAACTACCACTTATAATTCGTAATAAAAACAACAGAAACATGAAAAGAATGATTTTTTGTTTACCGCTATTTTTTTGCGTAGGTTTTTACTTTTGCTTGCGTGTGTGTTTATTTTCTTAAGATTAGTTTGTTACATCAGTGTTTTTTATGTTTTTTTATCGTTTTATTAAATAAAATGAAAAACCCCGTTAATTCGTATTTATTTTATTTTAATCCCGTTAAACCGAAATCCCGCTAAATCGAAAACCCCTATAATTCGTAAGAAATGGCCGGTCCCTTGCGATTACGAATTATCGGGATTTGACTGTATATAACAACTTGGTCAACGTTTATATATTTCTATTGCTTTTCCCAACTAAGCTAAAAGTTTTTTGTTCTAATGCTCTTGTACTCAACATATGTGCTATTTATAGAACACGAAAGTCGAACATCTTGAACGTTTTGTATTAATTTTTTTACAATAACATACAAATATATAGAAAATGTCCAAGACGTCTCGCCTTTCGTGCTCTATAAAGAGTACGTTAGTTTTTATATTTGATAAGCCATTCAAATTCCAACTATTTTTATTTAAATTTATACGTATTTATTACATATGCTTGCTTACAGAATAAAAAAATATTAATATAAAAACGAAAAAGAAAATATTCCCATTCCTGATCAGTGCTAGTTTTTCTACAAAACATGAAAGAGCAGAGTAAATCACTTTACATGTTTTTGATATTTTTCTGTATACCATTACATTACATTATACTTAATGTCTTTTTAAAACTAGCTACTGTATACAGTTTATACAGTAGCTACTTTTCAATACTTATAGATATTGCGTGTTAGCACATGTATATTCGATTGTAAGGTATGTGTTTAAGGTATTTTTAAAAAAATGTATTGCGTATACATGTAACCGTACCAGCTTATGCATGTATAAGTGGATATTGTGTGCGGTGCATGTATAGTTATACTTAATAACCGAAAAAAATAAGTAAATATTCGAGTTATCTTATTTTAGAGTACTCAATGTCATTCTCTGCTATCTACCTAAATTTTAGATAAGAAACAACTCATTCTCTAACAATTGCTAAGTAATACAGACGGTATGTAATAGTATGTAGGTAAAAAGTAAGGTATTTTAAATGCCTACTTACTTTCAAGTTTATGCTGGAAGGTTTTGCTGTTAAGTATTCAGGCTTTGTTTCCTTATGCACAAAATTATTTTGTTAAAGAGGCTAGAACAAAGAGCACAAATCAACTACATCAACAATGATTGTCAGCACAAAATTACTTCGTTTTTTAATAAACCATAGGACATATTGCATTTCATTTATTTAAACTTTTTTATTTATTTTGAATATTTTATTTTATTTATCTTAAATATGGATTTTCTTTAATGTTGTATTTGTTTTTATATAATGAAATATATAAAAATAAAACTACAAAAGAAAAAAAATAATTTTTTGATTCACTTCGATTGATTGTTGCAATAATTTTGATTTCTATTGTCCGGACAACTCGATTATCCTAACGAACTAAAACTATATATACATGTGTGTCCGGGCTTTTGAAGTTGTACTGTGTGTTTAATTTAGAAATACAATTAACTTTAGTATACATTACTCAAGTCTCAACAACGACTCGAACCAGAGACCAAATGATTGTAAGGCGTATGATCTATTTACTCAACTACAAAGCATTCTTTACTTCGTAAGACACATTTGCAAAATGTTACTAAAACAGGGTAATATTGGAGTCAGTTAGAGCCAAAAACGCCTTTTTCGGGAGAACATTTGTAGCCGATATTATTTTTGTTCGGTTTATTAGTTATTGGCATGAGTTAAGACTTATGTGCAAAACAGAGTAATATTCGAGTCAGTTAAAGCCCAAAGTGCTTATTACGGGAAAACATTCGTATGGGGGCTATGCCATAAAATGGACCGATTACCACCACAAACAATAGGCTTCGTGCTAAAAAAAAAAGTTTATTAAGCGTCTGAAAATATGTTCGTCTCAAGTGAATGTCTAGGAGGTTAAATATTAAAATTTTAAAATTAAATCTTATAACGTTTTTTTACGCTAAATACTCAAAATATAATGATGCCAGCCCTGTATTTAAATAACACACACACAATGCAACACTGTACCGGTTCAAATATTTTCCAATGCTTCTTCAACTTACATGTTGTCAAAAGAATTTTTTTTTTTGTTTATGTTTCTTCCTTTTGATGCTTTTGTGAAAAGGGTGCAATAAGCGTCTTTATTTTTGAAGAAAAAAATTTCGGAACACTGTTATTTATTTAATAAATTTAAGTGCAAAATATATAAAATGAATATAGAGTAAAACATGATTAAAGGAAATTAAAAATATTTTGTAATTACTATGGCTTAAAAAGGTCGAAAGAAGAAGTGCAAAATACATATGCAGTTGTATATTTTAAAGCAAAAAAGAACAAAACTTATGCACTTGAAAAAAGTGTAAAGGGGGTGGACTAAAATGGAGCACAGCAGCCGTAGACATAGTTACATTGATACATCTTCTTCCGACGATGATGACGAGGAAGAATTTTCTTTGGCAGAAAGTTCAGATTCAGACGAGGAATATGAACAGCTTCGCCGGCGACCTATAAGGCAAGGTCATTGCAGCAAATGGGGTGAAGAGACAAAAAAATCATCACCTAAAGGAAACTTGGCGAATAGGTTAATAAAAAGAGAAGTATGTAGTTATTTCCAGTATATAAAGGAATTGTTTTTAGATATTTTAACTTATTTTTCAATAATTTATTTATTTATTAAGTATACGGCTGGCAGACATGGAACCAAATCATTTTTTGCCAATGTGCCAAATAGATTGTCCTTTTGTCTTAAGGATATTATACCACCTACCTGTATGCAAGGGTAAGTTTTTCTTGGCATAAGTAGCTTTTTTAGGATATAATAACGATTCCCTCTTTTATTAATTTTTAAAAGGCAAGTATTTATGGGACTGTCTGCCTGTGGTCAATTCTTTTTAAGCTATAAATTCTGCTGCAGCGATAGTGCTAATGTTAGTCACTACTCTTTTAGCATGGGGTTTAAATACAGGTTAGTATTTCTGGTTTGTTTCAGCTCATGTTATGATTAAATGGATTGTCATACGATTATAGCAAGTGTTTACCGAGTGAAATCTTTTTGAATCTAAGTAACAGACTGTCATTGTTTCATACGTTACATGGTGATAGGCCTTTATAACAATTTAATGGTCTATTTATGCATAATAACGATTATGAAAAAAAACTACCACATTTTGTGTCAAAAACCTTAAACTAGTTATTTGATTAATTTTTGTAAGCACATTTGTAAGTGGCATCGTCAATTTCGGGACAATTCAAACTGGGTAGGTATCCAGGAAAGCCGAGTAAGCTGGCAAATAATATTGGATATGCAGAAACGACAGTTACCTTTTAACTTTTAAAGCAGATCTATTAATATATGTTATTGCAAAAAAATTTTTTGTTAGATTATTCATTACCTTGGAAAAGTAAATTTCCAACAAATGTTTTGCACTTTTTCTTGAAAAGCCACACATTTTTCAACTGCCGCTAAGGACAACTGCTTTTACTTAGACCAACATGTAAATTGACCTGCTGTTGATCTTTAAGTCTTTGTAAGAATTCCTTAAGTAAACAGTTTTCTATAAAGTTAAAGGATTGTATGAAAACATCAAAAATAGCTTAGTTAAGTTTTTCAGTAGTATATTTTGACCTCTTCGTTATATGCCAAAACGCTTTTCAAAGATTCCTTTGCCACTTTGAAAACTTAAAATGCCATCATTATTACAACATTCGTATTAAAAATAGACCTTTAATCATAAACCAAAAACCTTAATTCTTTTTTAAATTTTTCGTTTTTTTTTTCTTAGTTTGTTTTTTTGGATTTATCAACCCTTTAAACCTCTACGGAGTTTTTATAAATGCTGCCTTTTTGACGATCATGGTGTTGACAATATTAAAAAGGTCAGCATGATCCAATGGAAAAATTGTGATCCTCGTATTTTAATTGTCCATGGTGCTTCCGAGGATGAAAATGAAGACTCATATATAACTTATGTTAAAGTTCCTAAGCTGGGCTGTTTAGATTGTAAAAAACTAAAGGAATACGAAGAGGAAGATGGATGTAAGTATAAGTGGAACAAACATACATTTACTTAGTTTTATTTTATGAAAAAAACTTTAGACTGTGATATTTGTAACATTGAATTATTAAACATTATATAACACTAACCTCTTCTTATCTGCTATCTGTTTCCTCACTCTTTTTTGTATTTAGATTTTCGCCGACAAATACTTTGTCTAAAATGCAATTTAACTGTACATACAAAATATTCAACCACAGACTCTGATCGCAAATTTGATCCAAACATACATCTTATTTGTCCAGAGCGTATTTTAATAATATCGAATGGGTTTTTTCACATGCTACACATACGTTTAGAACAACCGCCCAAAGAGCAGTTAAAACAACAACATCAACAGAGTGCAATAAACCAGCAGCAACATAACTCATTGTCAGTTTTAATGTTGAAACCAATTAGTAATGCAGACATTAGTAATACAAGTGGAAATCCTAATAATAATCCTTCAAACCTACTAGATTTACATGACAGAGGTACTCCTATACAATTTAATGGTATATCGGATGTAACCGATACCTTTAGTATAGATAGTCAATCAACTAGCTCACAAAATAATGTTGTTGCTCGAATAATTGAAGATTTTGCCGATGTTGAAACAGATTCAACACACTCTGGCAGTGGTGTTCTAACAATTTCTCAACCTTCGACAACTAGTCTGAGATCACCAGCCCCAGGTCATAATGATTCGCCAATTTCAGTATCACGCAAGTCGTGCGAGGAGTTTATATATAATTGCAATACAAGTGGTACAGCAACTAGTCGTTTTAATGCCATGTCACCAAAAGCCATTAGTAATACAACAACAACAAGAGCCATGACACCAACAAATAGTAGTACATCAGGTGGTGGTGGCGGCTCTATGGCTGCCGGCACAATTAACAGTGTAGGCGGTAATAGTGTCAATAAAAGTAATACAGCCTTAATGCAAAAGGAGCCCCGCCAAAGGCATCGCATTGTTACAAAATCCTTTCGTAAAGGTGTTTCAATATTTTTTTCGGCTACAGGCCTTAAGGCTAATATCACTACTCCTAATGTGACTACCAGCTTTTCAGCGAATACAAATACTAGCGGTAATAATTCAACCAATAATAACGATAAAGCAGCTGCTTATGAATTTTCAGAGGAAAATGAAAAGTGCGAAAAGATTTCCATATTACGCAAACGACGTTTGGCTGATCGTAAATATGAATTCTCAGAGGATAATTCTGAAAATATTATACCTTTTACTAAAACTAGAACTACAAATACGTTAAGTTCTATTTTTAACAGTAGCACCACCTCAAGCAGCCATTCGCCAAGACATAATCTTACACATTTACACAGTATCTCACCATATGCTTCGCCCTCATCATCGCCCCATCCTCACCATTATCATCATCAACAATACGTAAATACTCAATATCAGGCATCATCGAGCAATATTTCGCCTTTACAAGGTACTTGTACGTCACCATTGGGGTTTAGATCTCCTCCCTCTACTTCGGGCCTAGCAACAACACAATCGGTTGGTAGTGGTAGCAGCAATAACAGCGGCACTTTAATGCGTTCTCCAGGTCGTCACCTGGTGGCCAGTAACTTTCATAATAATCAAAAATCGCCGCCACATACTTTTGGCCACAGTCTATCACCTGCTACGCAATATATGTTAAGCTTTAAGCCTCATGGCACCCTCTCACCACTTCAGTTATCAATGACAAAACGTTCACATCTGGATGTAAGCGGTTCTTTATCGCCAAATCATCAGCTTCCTGTGTTTCTGTCGCCACGCAGAGATGAATTTCGCACAGTGTTTGAGGTGCCACTGCAAGGTGGTGCTATGTCAGAAAAGCCTGTGTGTACGAAAAAATTTCTTAGGCGTTTTGTCGAAGAAGACGATGCAGCCTCGGTTATAACAAGTGAAGAAGGTGGGTAGCTTAACGAAAAAATCTTTGATTGTATTTTTTGTATTAATAATAACACATTTTAGACGATTGTATTTCACCTGGCTATCATATACTTTTGCCCATGGAAGTGCATGGCTCCTGCTATTCGGAGATGCAAATGATTTCTAAAGCCTCTTATCAACAGCTACACTGCACTAGTGTTGTAGTAGAGCAGCATTCGTTTGATATGGAAACCTTTACTTACTATGCCATTAGTACGTTGTGCCAGAAAAACCAAAAGATCTATGATTTCTTTTATGACTGGGCCTATGAACTGATTTATGTAAGAAAGCTAAATAAAAATAAATCGATTGTAATTAAAAAAATTTTAATATATTTTTTCCCCTTGTCAGGTTTGTCCTGCATCCCTTACGGTATTTTGCATTCTAATGGCCTACTTTTCGGCCCGCGAAGAAGTCTCGTCCTGTTTGAATTGTTCACGTAAACTAAATTGTGCTTTTCATCGACAAGAATATGAATGCAGAGTTCTATTCACCTGGAATATGATGAATGGTAAATGGGATATTTTAGACTATGGTGAACTGCACGACTATAATCACTACAAATACTGTCCTAAAAGTAATTTCATACACAACGTTTCGCTACAGCAGAGAGCAAAGAAAATGGCACGTGAAATGGCTCAATCTCTTAGCAAACTACCTGATTATAGCAGCAACCTAAGAATACTCGAATCAAATGTTAAGAAGTCCAAGAACTACATAACCGATTTGGATAATTTGACTGAGTTTTCTTTAAAAAAGCGTTTACACTCTTTGGAGTGATTGCAAACAGAACATACATACAGCTTTAACTACATACAAAACTACTACTGTAACAAAAGAAAAAGAAAATTTTTCTTAAGAAAAAATTAACTAAAAATATATATTTTTCTAAATGAGCAAATACGTAAGAACATTACAGGAAAATTTATAATATTATTTTAGCAATAATTGTTTTATTATATTCTTAAGTTTACCGAACGGAAGCTTAAATTTTAGTTTACTCCCTCCTTTTTTGTTTTAATTTAAAATTGTGTTTTAGGCCAACAAATTGTTTTAAATTTTTGATTGTTAAAAATTTTTGGTTTTTATTTAGTGTTTTTATTTAACACGGTACAAAAGAAACAAAATATAAGTTTTAATTTGATTATTTTATCTGTGAAATCTAATCTATTCAAAATACAACGAGTGAGATATTCCTACCATTTTTTGTTTTCTTCATCTATAAAAAAATAAGGTAAGTTCATAATTTATCTTTGATTAGGTTTAATACACACAAATTTTCTATCTAAGGGATTTTTATTCGTTTAATAATTTTTCTATAAGCTCAATACAAAATTAATATGACTTAAATTTACTTACTCCCGCCCATGTGAAGTGAGATGTTAAGTGTTTTTAATATCATCGCTTTGATAAAAAAATTTTGGTATGGGAAGCACAAATTTTTGAATGTAATAAATTAATAAGTGAATTTTGAATTTTTGGTAAGTTAAGGCCACTGTGTTTAAGATAACGACACATATTTGTACATACATATATTTATTAACGTTAAATCGTCTAATTAGGTTACATAGTTGGAAGTTGTAATATTTTTACATAAAATAACTAATAACATTTTTCAAAATATTTAGGATTTAATCCCAATTTTCTTGTTTATTTATTCTCATGAGTTGGTGTAAGAACCAACGAAATGCATATAGACAAACTTAACCAACAACAAACCCTATAAATAAACAAGAAAATTGGGATTAAATCCTAAATAATATTTTGAAAAATGTTGTTGAACAACAAGGTTTTGTTTTCGGTAGCCCCTTAATACATTTAGTAATAACCAATGGTTATTCAAATGTCAGGGGAAAAAGAAAATCAAAACAAGCGAATAGCGAATAATGGTTTGTTGGATTCTTAAAAAAACTTGAACGTTTTGGTTTTCTTAAAGTAATTCTCATTTTGTTTAATGAGGTTATTATATAAAGACACAAAATATTCATGAGTTTTTTAAGAATTTGGGTTGAAGTCTATAAAATAACTAATTTTAATTTTAGTTATGTTTTAAAAATTAAATAATAACCAAGGTTTTGCAGCTGATGAATGCAATAAACTTACCTTTTATATCGTAGTATGTAGTTTATTTTATTTGTAAGATTTTATAGAATTTTAAATTTATACAAAATTGATTTTTTTAAATTTTAAAATAACAGCTTTAAACAAATTTTACATTTTTATAGGGTAAGTGCACCTTAGTTCGGCATGTACCAGTAGTCGGCATTTTTTTAAGTTAAAATTTTATTAAATAAAAGCAACGGAATTTAAAATGTGCTAAAATATTAATATTGTCTTAAAAAAACACTCATCCTTTTGCTTGCAATAGTTTTATTGAATTCAAATGAGTATTTTAGCCTTGAATGCTTTTTTAAACGTCATTAGAACGTAGCTTCTAGAGTAACAGATAATATAAGCAAAGAAAGAATAGTAAGAACTTAAGAAAATCAGCCTTATTGTGTTTGGCGTTGTCGTCTCGAATGTTGTCGAATTCGAAATTCATTTAACATTGGCGTATTTGTTAGACAGTATCAAAAAACCAAAAACGACTACGCCAACGCCAACCACAATAAGGGTGAATATGTTTTTATATGAAAAATTATTTAAAGCCTAAAAAACTTTCTGTCTATAGATATTAAAGAGGATCCTTCAATAATATGTCACATTGAGTTTTAAAGCTCTCAACTATAACTGCCCAAAAATAAAAACCCTAAAATCCTACAAGAATAAACATTGAAAGTTATCGCTCCGCTGTACCCTTGAAAAACAGAAGTACTAGCAACGCACTTGCTAATATTTTTGAAAAAGGAGTATAGCTCTATTAAGCTCTGTATGATGATCTCTAAGGTGGTCGATGTTTGTTATAAATTAAAGTTCTAAAAGAAAAACTGTACGTTGTAAATTAAGGTGTACATTTTTGAAAATGTGTACTTAACGGCTTACCTTGGGTAACCACAACGTTCCTACAATATATATAAACTGGGTTTTTTGCATCATCTAGGCATTGAGTAGGCAAACAAAGACATTGACATTGAGTAGGCAAAAAGACAAAATCTGACACTTTTTTGCAGTTACATACAATCATACATAAAATTTACTCCTTAGCAACACCAAACAAGCGTGAAATTTAACCTAAGCTAATTTTAACGTATATTAATTTTAACGTATATGTGTTCTTCGCTCTAGTTAAAAAAAATTTCCTATTTACTTAAAACTTTGCAAAAGCTTCAACACAAAGCTTTAAAATTATACACACTTAAGACTTGCAGCACGACGAAGATTTTTCTTATCTAAGTCCGAAATTTTTTTTCTGCAATATAACTGCCAACCTGTTACCGCGATTTTTTATACATATTCGTTACGGAAAATTATACTTTTTAAGGAGCAATTTATTAAGTTTGGTACAAAAAACAATAAAAAATATATTTTTTTAGTTTTTTGTTAAATTTCAACACTTAAATTTAAATAACTACAAAAACTCCTAATGCAACCGACACTACTTCTTTATCCGGCGGAAATCGCGCGTTAACTTATATAAAGTTATCTACGTGCAAGAGTTGTATTTTTGAAGATACTTATAATGCTGGGTACAAACTTTGCAGCATGTTTATGCAACCAGGCATGTTTAATTGATGGTTGCATAGTTAATAGCTATCATGTTTATGGTTTTGTTTAATGTTGCATTTGAGGTTTAAAAAATTTCAAAATTTTTCAATATTTAATAATGGCATTGATTTGGTTGCATAGTGTGAATCATTGTATATATTTTATTTAATTTTATATGGTTTCGGAATTATTTAAATCACAGTGGCAAGTATGTTTTTCTTTCTGTCTAAAATTAGAAAGATTTTAATATTAAAAAACTTTTTTTACATGAATATAACAGCACGAACATTTTTAAGAATGTAACCTTTTTTAAAAAAAATCTATCGGTTTAATGGGGTTAATGAAATTTATAATTAAAAAAAAACCTCAAAATAATGCTTTAAAAAACGGATAATTTGAACCTTGTTACAGGAAAGATTAGAATGCAACTGCTTACCCGTGCTTTATATTTTGAATTTACTTAGTGACTTTAGAGTTATTAGACTACAATGATTTAAAACATTCATTGTCAGGCTTTAATTTTTAAATATTTTTAAATATTAATTTAAAAAGACTAAAGCTTTTTTTTAAATTTCGTACAGTCCGTATCCACTCCCAAAACGGAAAAAAATAATGTATTTAAAAATATGAGTAAACACAGACTCAATCTCACGGTACTATTTAGTTTATTAATGACAGAGTGCTGATATCCAGCATACAGAAATGCAAGCTTTCTAGAAGACATGCTAAACGAATTAAAAGACTTTTTCACTACTCTAAAGCAATATATTTTGAAATTCCACAATGCTTTTAATTCTTATTATTATTGATTAAATGTTAATGTAGTTTTCTTAAAAAAAATGTACTAACCCCCCCCCCCCCCCCCCACCCCCCCGGCTTTTATTCAACTACCTTCTTTTTAAAAGCGTAGATATTATTGACCATTACTTTGTAGTAAGTTTTAAAAGATGTAATAAGTAAGCAGTCACTGAGATATAACCTATCAAACTTTTAATTTTTCATTTTATTTTCATTTTTTCAACGGTTTTAGGTTCTATTCTATCCTAACTATCCTATTTAATTTTTTTTTGTTTTTCACCTAATTTGGGTTACTTTAAATATTTTTTTTATGTTGATTAATTCAATTAACTTACCATTTTTTATCAAAGTCTGTAATTTATTTTATTTGTAATATTTTATAAAACTTTATATACATATAATTAAATTAAATTTTTTTAACTTTAAACAAAATTTTTATTTTCATATCTACTTATAGCATATATTTTTTTACACAAAATCTAACACTTATTTTCAAACACACACATAATTCTACCTTGCAACACTAAGCGAACATATTATTTAATCTATGCTTATTATAACGCAAACAAACATAGGTTTCTTCGCTGTTATTAACAAAATATGCCTTTCTTCTTAAGGCTTGGCAAAAGCTTTAACACAGAGCTTTTTATTAATACACACTTAACATTTGCAGCACGACAAAGATTTTATCTAAAGCCGAAATAAATTTTTTTCTGCACTATGACTAGCAACCTGTTGCAGCGATTTTATTTTAACATATTCTTAACGAAAAATTTTACTTTTTAATAAACAATTTGTTTAATTTTATACACAAAACTTTAATAAATATATTTTTTTAATTTTTTTATGGAATTTAAACGTTTAAACTACAATAAAACGCGAAAACTACTAATGCAACCGTCACGACTTCTTAATCCGGCGGAAATTGCGCGTAAACTGAAACAAAATTATCTTCCTAAAAGAGTTGTATTTATGTTTTAGTTTGTTAACCCTATAATGGAACAGGGGATAGTTAAAGCTAATTTTTTTTAAAAAAGCGTTTTTTTGTTTATAGTAGCGAGTTAATGTCAAGTTCATCATTAATTTTTTGTTTTTCTTTATTAAGGACAAAATTATTATTTCTTTTTTTATCAAAAACTACATTTGAACTTTTTAAGATACAAAATTTGTACAAATTTTATGAAGTGTTTTTTTTTTTGGTGTTCAGTAATAAAGAAATCGATATACGCATTTTCTGTATATGGCCATATCAAATTGCATATAATAATTAAAACGCTTAGTGCAGTAACTCTGTAAGCCACATGGAATAAAAAATTGAGTTTTTGTGGTCATTTTAAGTAAATTCGACTATTTTGGCGGTATTATTATAACAGTTACTTCTTGCAAAATTATACTTTTTTCTTTTGTTTTCCTTAATAACTGTGTAAGCCACACTAGCTCTACTTACTCTTTTTATCATCAATGAATGTTTTTAGATGAATCTGAAAGGGCTTTTTAAATTCTCCTTATATTTCTGTTAAATCAGTTAGTACTAAAGGAACACAAAAAATTTACCTATTTTTTGTGGCAAAAGGGGCTTAATAGTGACATTTATAGCTATAAAAGAAAAACATGTTAATGAAAACGACTTTGTGAAATATATTTCTCGTAGAAACCCTAAAATTTAATTTTATTTTTGGTTAATGCCTGGTAACTTTTTAGTTGATTGTTTTTTGTAAGCACATTTGAAAGTGAAGGTCGTGAATTTCGGGGCAACTTAAACAAATATAACTTGTTATTCGGTCAAATGGTAACTAATGTTTCTTCATCTCCAATATTATTGCTAACTTACTAGGTAAGTGAAAGTTTTGCTGGGTTACTGCCATACATTCCACCAGTTAATCACAATTTCTACAACAATTTTGAGGCTGCACATAACGAAAGTGAAGTAGATGCTGTTAAAATTATTTAGATTTTATTCTTATTAGCATTTGCTTTTTCCTAAATTTGTGATATCTTTGCATTAATAAATTTGATAAATATTTAAAAATAAAAAAAAAAACTTTGTAAGCCACAGAAAAGTATTAGAAATGTTGTTTTTAAAAGAAAAAAAAAATACTAAAATAAATTTAGACAAAAACCATGCAAGCCACAATTTTTTATGCACTCATCGACGGACACGTCATAGTTATTTTCCTAAACTGCACCTCTAAAGAAAATATTAAAACCCCGATATTTTAGATTTATTTTAAACTTATTGCAATAAGCTTCTCAATTTTTTTATTGTGTTGCTTCAATATGAACTAAAAAGACCCGTTACTAAGAGCAAAAATAAGTTTTAAAATCTCTATAGATCGTTTCCTCTGATGCTAAACAGCATTTTAGAATATTAAAAACCTGCAGTCTTAATCATGATCTAGATTTTTTTCTTAATTTTAATCACCATTTTATTTAAAATTTTTCAGTATTTTTTAAAATAAATTTAAGTTTGTTGTTTACTTTTTATGAAAAGTCCGGTAATTGGGTGATTTAAATAAAATCTCAATATTTGATACTAAATGTAAGGCACACTAGACTGGTCCTTAAATTTTTTCCCGAAATTTATATATGAAGTTTGCTATCCTAAAGATAGTTCCAATCTTAAGCCCTTCCGACAGTGCCTACTTGAGCCAAAAATTCTCGATTCTATGAAAAAAACTTATTAGTTGCATTTTAAAACTATCCAAAATAAAAATAAAACTCGCTGAATAAAACACACATGTAATTATGCCATGCAGCAGAAACAAATAGAAATTGAAAATTCCTTGGCTTTTTCGTCATTATTTGTACCAAAACTTGAAAAGGGGCTATCCGTATGAAAAGACAATATCTTTGTGTTGCTTATTAAAAAATGAAAATAGAAGGGAAGTTAAAGATGAAGAATAACACCCAGAGTACCTGTCGAAGTCACAACTCTCTAAACTGGTAGAATTGCACACTTACCCACTAGTGTACTAAGAAACCAGAGTTTAATGTGCTGTTTTTGGAAGCCGAGTAGTGATCGTCTTGATATGAATTATGTGTATTTTGTTTACAATAACAAGATACCTATAATTCGACCCAGGACGATCACTACTTGGCTTCCAAAACAGCACATAAGTTTAGGTAAAACAGGTTATTGTTTAAGGGTGTCCCTGTAGATCAATGAGTAAATGTGCAAGTCTACTAGACAGAGGCTTATGTGTTCGATTCCAATCGGATACCCTGGTTAATGTGGACTTACATCGTAATACAAAGTATTTGGAGCTTGTAGAATCAAAACATTATGAAACTCTCCGTGGTTAAAAAAAAGAGAATAAACGTATGTTTTAATTAAGTACTTTTCATGTTAACACGGATAGAATTGGTAAAATCAAAACAGTTTATTGCTTGTTTTCATGATAACGCGGTAACGGCATATGGTGCAAGCTCTATAATATTAACAAAAACAACAAACGTGAAATACTTCTGCATTGGTTTTTATTGTTTGTGTTTTGTTTCATAAAATGTAGCCAGCTTCATTAGATGTTGTTAGTGCTGTCAATCTTTCACACCTCTATTGTGATAAAAATACGTTAGTTTCTAGAGTGATTTAGAAAATAAACATATACCGAGCACTTGTCAAATTTTGTATCCGTGTTCTCTCCTACTTAACACATTATGATTTATATGATGAGATGTAAAGGCATCTTAAGTCCTATTTTTCTTTCTCTCTAATCCTTCCCTAATTTGTTTGCTTCTATCTCAACATGTTCTTTCTGCGTCTGTATTCAATACAAAGCGACCGAGTTAGCGGACCCAAGTGATATGTATTCTTTTTCCTTTATGGAGATATTTATAGAAAGAATGATAGCAGAACTGATGTTTAAGTGCAAAGGAAAAATTAGGAAAGAAAGTAACAGACAAAATCTCAGGCGGAAAACAAACCCGCAAACATCAACTTGTTAACTAACACACTACTAAAGATAGCTTTACATGGAAATACAGAGTATTTAGACTACTATTTTTCATTTTTACGTAAAAGTTTTAGTAAAATCAAAAGCTGTTTCATTCTTGCTTGTATTCTTCTTTGGTAAACTATGCCGACTACTGGGTAAATTCAGTTTATACTCATTTTCTCTTTAACTGGAGAAAAGAGAAGCACGTAATGCAAAATTGGCTGTATTTTGAGTAAAACAGAGAAAAATGCTTATTTTCTAGTAGTCGACCTCCCGGTGCCGATCATAAGATTTTTTAATAAGATTTTGTTTCTAAATTTAAAACTGGAAAAATATTTGGTTTTAATGTTGATTTTCATTAGCACCATACCTTAACTAATATCATTCATTTAAAAATTTTTAAATAAAGGAATTATTTAAATTAATATAATGTATTGCGGTTTTTAAATTGGTCTGTCCACTACAAAATTGCCTAAAAAAGTGTCCCTCTTGACAGCGCTCAGAGAATGTTACAGATGAAGTATAAATCTGCGCTAAACTACTCATTCCCAATAATTTTAGTTTGAACTTATAAAATGCCGACTACTGGCACATGCTGAAATAGGTATGTATGTACATATTAACGATTAATTCATTGCAGTATGTACATAGATTAAAAAACATTTACCATGAAAAGTAGCATTTTTAATAAACTTATATTACATTTCATACCCTATATACCTACATACATAAAATTTTTTCGTATTACATATATAATTATGAAGCCTGTGGGTTAAGATATACAACTCTGTTAAAAATTATCTAGAAGACGTAAATACATATACCGCACAAAAGGAATATTAGATAAATCTCTTTAGTCTTCGTGTAGTTTCCGCCGGATTATAACGCATTTTCATTTCCTCTAATTAAAATAAGTAAATGAATATGTTGAAAGTGATTAATTAAAAAGAAATAAGAGTGTGTTAATTAATAAATGTAGTTTGGTAGTGTAATGAAAAAGAGAAAAAAAACTGTGCCAGCTTCTGAAAAATCATGAAAAAAATAGTTGTGAAAAAATAAAATCCTACTAGTGCAGTTGAACTCAGTAGATCTTGTTCTTGTGTTAAGCTGCACGACGTCTTTAAAAAAGCTTTTAATCGGAATATAAAAAAATTATCTCCGGGATAAATAATACTTTGGCCTTCGTGTTATTTCCGCCGGATAAAGAAGTGTTTTCGGTTCGTGTATTTGATCAAATTATATTTAGCAATAAAAGAAGAAGGATTTACAAATTATAGTTTATGTACATTTATGCATGTACGACGTATGTACTTAAAAATTAGCGCTTAAAACATTTTTCAACAGCTAACTAATGGAAATATTACGGAATATTGGGTATTCTTATTAAACTACCGCTGCTATAGGAATTATTGTCTTCTTTAATTAAAGAAAAGCATTAAATATTTTAGTTGGTGTTACTTGCTTAAATAAATGTTAAATGTTGGTTTCTTAAATAGTTTCGGTCTCGGCTAAAAGGTTTTTGTTGAATAATCAAAGCTTTTCAAAGTATAAATTTTATGTGTAAATGGTTTGAAGGCTACAATTGAAAGCAAAAATTTCAAACTAACTGTTATTTTTTAAAGGTAAGTGCCATTATGATAAATATACAAATACATACATACATACATATCAGTATGTACAGTGGTGGCAATTTAATTTAAAAAGATGCGTAAAGAAATTAGAGTTGCTGTCAAGAAACATTAATGCACCTTTATTGCTGAATATTTTTTTAATTATTTATGGCTGGGACGGTAGCTCATGTCTGGAGTTCTTGCTGCCAAAAGTGTGTGTTAGAAACTGATTTTTCTGAGAGAGTAAAAAGAAATATTTTTAAAATTGCTCTCAAAAATATTTAAAAGTAAATGAGCACTTTTACAGTCAAAACTTGCAAGCAAATATATTTAGTTATTGTAAACTTATAAAAATTTAAAACTTAAATTTTTTTTAAATTAAAGTTAAAAGTAAGTTATTTCTTTGTCAAAACGGGGTCATTTAGACTCTACTTGACAGTTTGCATGCAGCGAACTACCACGGCAACCAAGTTATTTCTTACATTAATATATAATGAAAAACAAACTTACCTTTTCCAAATTAAACATTCTTAAAAAATTTACAAAATACAAACTATTTAATTTTTTTTATTATTTAGAATGGTTTTGTAATTTTATTTTAATATTTTTGTTGTTTCAATTTTTTGTAATTTAATATCTTATTTTAAAAATAAAAATAAGTTCAACTTCCTTAATGCCCATTTCTTTAATTTTAATTTATTTTTTACAAAAAAAACTTTGTTTTTTATTTAACGCTTTATTCTGCTTACAATAATATAGTTACTTTTTGATTTGTGGGATATTTTGCTTGTTTGTGGTTTATTGTAAACTTATTTTAGCCAGATTCAACGGTTTTTATTTGCGTTTAGAAACGTTTTTTTTTTCAATTTATAAAAGTTTAAGAAAATAATTTTTTTTAATAAAAAAAATAGTCTTTTGAACTTTTTTTAAAACTTTCAAATTTTTTTGAAACTTGCAAGAAAAGTCATAGTAAAAAATTATAGCAACTTTTGTGTTTATTTTTTCTTTCTTTATTTTTTGTTTTTATAGTTTTTTTTGTTTGTTTTATTTTTTCTTGCATACAAAATTTGTATACCTTTAGACCTATTGCAGCTTATTGACTACTATTTATAGTACATATTTATATTAAACTTTAATTTCTGTTATTTTATTTATATTTGATTTAGATTTTAATAATGTTATTTTGAAATATAATAAACTTAAAAAATAAATACAATTCTCCTTTATTGTTTAAATATATTTTGGGTTTTTTTTGATTTTTCTTTAATGTCTATTTCTTGATTTTTTTAGATTTCAAATTAGTTGTTATTTTGAAACTATTTTCGAAAATGTTTGTTTTTAGTTATATTTTTTACATTTACATGATGTTTGTAATAAATTAATGAAGCGGCTTTGTTTGCAAAAGTCACATGTAATATAAATGTTGTTTTTAGTTTAATATTGGGATTTTTGTATTAATTTTTTGTCAATCACTTGCAAACACCACTATGTTGAAAGAAATTAAAAATTTGGCCATTTTATTTGTTTCTTAAAATGCTTTCCAATTACAGTTTACAATGTGGCATATTTTGTATTTAATTTTAATAACTTTTTTTAAGTTCATTTCCATTTTGCTTTAAAAAGTAAAATTCATCACATTTGCAATGCTTAGTTTTTTGTTTGCTGGGCAATTTTCGCTTATCCAATACAGACGCATTTCATTAAATGAGAGTTTTGACAACCTATGGTTTACATATAAATATTCAAGAGTCGGCATATAATATTGTGTGTTTTGCCAATGCTGTCATCTTGACTGTCAGTTCGGGTGATTTAGAAGTTAAAATCAATTTTCTCAAAATTTTTTATTTTAACATAGCGGTGTTTGCAAATGGATTATGTTCTTATATGAAGTATTAGTTATTGCATATTTTTACTTGTTTCAAATTTTACTAGTTTTTTTTAACTAAGCATGTCTATGCAAAAATTTTAAAATTTTTATGGTCTTTGTTTTTTATACATTACATTGTTTGTCAATTCATTAATTAAAATAAAATCGACTCTTGCAAATTAACAATCAAATTAAAAAAATTTTAAGAACAACTAAAGTGAAAACACCAAGGCCTAAATTGTTACTTCCGAGTAGCTAAAACTTTAATGTTATTTGACACATTATTAGCTCTTTCTTTATAAAGGTATTTCTTAAAAGTGGTTTTACACGGTATGTTTTTTACATATGACTTTTAAAATTTTGCACTGCAAGACGTATACATATCGAGTGAACGCTTTGAAACATTGCTTGTGTGAAATACATACATATGTATGTAAATGTAATATGAAAAATTTTAAATGGAAGCGTGCTCTATATTCATCTGACCAAGCATCTGACATTAGCTGCTTTTAGAAAAATAAAAAGCAAAAGTAAATTTTATATTTTGGTTTGGAGGTTATGCCAGTCATAATTACACATGTACGCGTGAAAACAAAAATTATAAACCATCTATAAAATGACAATTTTGACGGATATACTCAATTACATATGGATTACAAAAATGGTAAGTCATATGTTATATACTTACATACCGCGTGAAAGCACTCTAAGCTATTAGGTGGCCAATGGGCTGAAGAAAAGTTCATATTATGTCTTGTTGATGATACAGCTTCGAGCTATTTTGCCTGGTTATATTTCACATTCTTAATAAGGTTCGGAAATTACTTACGTATAGATATAAAACATATAGTACATACATTCAAATATGATTGTATTTTTTAGCTTTGGCCAACAGTTTGGAAAATTAGGAATGGAAGTGAGAATCACATTAAAGTCTGTAGCACAAACATGTTTAGGGTTGATACATTTGAAGTTGCCGTATTTATTGTTCTTTTGCCTGTTGATTGTGTAAGGTTATAAAAATTAATATGTCAATGGTCACTTTATTGATAAATTATGCTTATGCAAATTATATAAATTATCCATAATAAACTGGAACTTTGGGATTTGTGCAAAAATATTTTTTAAAGTGCTTTATGTCAATACATTTTTATAAAAAAGGAAGTTTTGAATAAACTGTTTGTGTATTTTGCTCTGATTCTTTACGTTTTCGTTGGTACTCATGTTGTGCATACGCAGGGTTGGGCAGTATTTCAAATACTTGTATTTGAAATACGTATTTGAAATACAAATACGTATTTTGTATTTGTATTTGAAATACCACCTTCTAATGTATTTTGTATTTTGTATTTGAAATACCCAATACTGAAGTATTTTGTATTTTGTATTTCAAATACTTATGATGTCAAAATACATTTTTCAAAATACATTTTTTTTGTTATACAAAAAGTTGTCATTGGTAAAATTTAAAAATTTTACAATTTTCAAAAAAAAAAAAATGGAAACTTTGTTTTCGTATTCATTCATGTCTTCGCCTTAGCTAGGCACGTTCTTTTCAGGTAATATCAAGAGCTCAGCGGATATTTGAAAATGTGAATGTGAAAAAAAATCAAATTTTGTATAAAAATTAAAACTTTTTTGACATTCACACTTTAAAACACAACAAGTATGGTCGCTTTATTTGGCTGTGTCAAATCTTATATACCCCTCACATTGGTCTTTTAATATACCAAGCCAAGTTATTTTATACTGCAAATAATAAAATAAAAATACCTTGTGCAAGTTTTAACGTCCATAGACAACTTTATAAGATTTTATCGTTCGTATGAGTAATAAAAATACATGTAAAAGGTTTTAGGTCGAGAGTTATAAAAGTTTTCGACATTATTCGTATTAAAAGATTAATAAAAGTTGTTAATTTTTATGGGATTTTCTAGTCCTCTTGCTCCTCTCCAACTTTTTTTTCCAAAATGTAGGTCTTATGATGGAATTACTTTTTGTAGAAGACTAGAAGTCGATAGCTGTTATAGTTTCCGAGATAAAGCGTTGTGAAAATGTCATAAAAAATGTTTATTTGTGTGGGAGCTAACCCATCCCCTGCCCCTACTTCAAAAATGTTTTTTTTTTAAAGTGTAGGCCTTAGCATACAATTACTTTTCGTAGAACACCAGAAGTCGATAGCTGTTACAGTTTCCGAGATAAAGCGTATCGAAAATTTCATAAAAATTTTTAATTTGTATGAGAGCTACCCCTTCTTCTGCCCCCACCCAAAAAATTTTTTCCTCCAAAGTGTAGGTCTTGTTGTCGATGGCTGTTATAGTTTCTTCGATTTAGCGCATGAAATATTTCACAAAATTTGTGCAATTGTATAGGAAATACCACTTCCCCTGATCTGATCTGGAAAAAAATATTTACTTATTTAGGTCCCTATTTTCAGGGCATCGGGGTCAAGTTTTGTGGCAAGAATGACTATATTTACTGACATATATAGAGATCTGTGCACGGATTTTGTCTTAAAAAAATGGATTATTTTGATTTTTCGTTTATATCTCGGTCAGTAGTCCACCGATTTTGATAATTCTAAATAGCGATTGTCTCTAGGATATTTCCAATAATTTGACACCAATAACTGGTTTGTATCACTTCATTTGACTCCGAAAACTTGATTTCAACAGACTGACAGACTGACTGACGGACATGTCTATATCAACTTCCCTATCTATAAGGATCCAGAATATATATACCTTATGAGGTCGCAAATGGATAAAAAAGAAATTAGAAACGGAATGACAAACTGATATATACCCTTATCACTTTGTGAATGGTATACAAAAGAAATGCAGAGGGCGAATTTTTGAATTCGCTTTGATATTACTTTACTTTTAATTTGTTTGTTTTTCACATATAGAGAACTGTTTTCATAAAACTAAACACCAGTTTGTGGTTATCAGGACCTGTAAGAAAGATTGTTTTCTTTAAGAGGATTAATATATTCTCCAACAAGAGGCTGCTTATCTGATTAAACTTTTAAAAATCTAGTGTTCATGAAAGGAAACTCATGTTTCACCGATTGATTAATGGTTATAAATGTATTTTGTATTTTTGTATTTTGTATTTCAAATAAAAGATACTAAAATACTGTATTTTGTATTTTGTATTTGAAATACTCGACTTGAAAGTATTTGGTATTTTGTATTTGAAATACAAGCGGAACAAGTATTTTGTATTTTGTATTTCAAATACAGCAAAGCATGTATTTTGCCCAACCCTGTGCATACGTAAAACCCGTTTTGATTCTCAAGGGACAATGTGGCCATCTTTTTTTAAACTGATAAGCAGTTTATCTTTTACGTTTTTTTAACGATCATTTACTTGAATAACAATATAAAAGAATATAGTTTTAAATAAAATGGTTTTAAAGTTTGCAAGATATTTTATTGTTGAAAAACGCTTTTTTTAGAAGCAGATTTAAAAAGAAAGAAACTAAACCGTGTGTAAATAAGTTTTTTGTTACTTTGTTAAATCATATTTTTTCTATTCAAAGAGTTGTTATGCAATTAGATTTGAATCGAAAGGGTTTTCGAAAAGAATTTAAGACTCAAAAAGCGATTTGTATTATCTATGTAATACACTTAAAATTTTTTTTTATTAATCAATTGATACACTAAGAGAAAAATCACAACTTAAAATCAAAGCCGATCAATGTTAAATTAAAAATTTTGCAACTTTGAGCATTTCAACGTTAAATCAAAATGTAACAACTTTAAATCAAAGTAAAACTACATTAAATCAACGTTAAACAACTTAGAAACTAATATTTTTTTTTAAATCAAAAACGTTTTTGTTAATTTAAAAACATTCAACGTTGAATTAAGCATGAACATCTTTGATTTTAATGTTTTCAAAATTTTAACAAAGTCGGATTTAAATTGAAAATGCATCAATGTTAATTCAAACATTCACATTTTTCAATTCAAAAACGTACAACTTTAGATTAAGAACGAACATTTTTAATTCAAAGTAACAACATCTATAAAATTAATACAAACATTGTTGAACATATTTTCATAGTGAAACAACCTTAAATTAAAATTGTTTCATGCTTAAATCAAATACGTATATTTGATTTAAGGTTGGTACACTTTAATGTAAGATTGTGCGACTGTGATTTAAGGTTGTGCAACTTTAAATCTAAGTGGGACATTTTTAATTTAAGATGGAAATCTTGTTATTGTATGAAAAAAGGAAAGAAATTTTATTCGTGTGAAATCTGCGCGTCGAATCGAGTTAAAGAGTGTTTTTAAAACATTAAAAGTGTATTTTTTAAATTTTTATTAAAAATTGTGTGTCTTCGTAGCGAAAAATAAATAAAAATGGAGAACTTTGAGCTTATCAATGAAATAATATGCGATGATGACGTAGTTGCAATAGGGACACCTCTAGAAAGCTCAGAAGCAATTTATCTTGAAGAGCATTCAGCGGAGTATGTGGTTACAGCAACTTCCTCTGCTGAAGACGATGACCTAGGCAAATTAAAGTCATTATTAAATGAATTTAATCTACTTCAATTGTTGCCTACATTACAAGGTAAGTTAATATTTGTATAATTTAACTCTGTAATCAGGCTTGTGTAAAAAAATATATATATTTTTTCCTTTTTTATAAAAGCTGCTAATGTGACATACAGATGCTTGAAGTATATTCAAAAACATGACCTTGTCGAAGCAATCCCCCACCTAGGACTTCGCGTAGAGTTTAGAGAGAAGTTATTTATGTGGCGTAAAAAAGAAGTATGAATTTTTCTTACTAATTTACTTTTTTTACTTACTTACTTTTGCTGGAATTCTATTATTATGAGCATATGTTTTGATTTCGTTGTAGTTTGGCATTGACGACGAAACAATATCGAACCCAAGCAAAGTTCAACATTGGCTCAATACAAGTGCTCCTTCTCCGTGTTCTTCAAATTCATCAATGAAACGTGTTTTAAATAAGGTAATGTTTTGTTGTAGTATTTTTTGATATAACTTCTACAACTGTTGATTTTAACTAAAAGGATTTGACAGATTTATTAAACCGCACTACCAAGGGACAATCATGTTTAGAATCATATAAACAATCTCAAAAGCTTACCGATAACAACCGCGACGATATAATAAATATTATTATAGAAGAAATTATTTGCAACAAATTATCTCTAAAACCGAATGACTTTTCGGGCATCGTTAATGATATTTGTGAAATTTTTCCCAGTGAAACATCTGCAAAGGTAAAGTTATAATTTGTTTTAAAATCCTTAGTTTTTATGAATAAATTTTAACAGGAATACTATTATATTGCACGTCAGGGCAAAAAGAATCCTAGCGGAAAATTATATTCTAAATATGTTAACGCAAGGTGCAAACATGCTAAAAAGCCTGACCAATCCATTTTAGAATTAAAATGTGACGATAATGATCAGGTAGTACAAATAAATGAGTCAATCGCCTTGGCATTAAAAACATCTCTTAATAGAGATAGCTCTAACTGGCAGGAAGTGTGCGAAAAATGGAAAAAAACATACTATTTAAGGCAGAAAGATTTAAAACAACTTAATAATCATGAGTTTTTGATAGCTTGGTCTAAGTACTCAGATGCTCGAGCTCCTGAACTTGTAAGTAAAATATAATAATTTTATGAAACTGCATATATGTGTGTTTATGTATAAATATAGTTTTTTATAAAATATATTTTAAATAAAAACTTTCTTTAACCTTTTTTACCTAGATTAAAATCGACTTTAATATTATGTACCCGGACAAAGAATATATGCTTTATGAAAAATGGGATATGTTTAAGCAAAAAATCAAAACATACTTTAAAGATAATATTCACAACGTTTATTGTAAGCAATTGTTTTCTCTCGCCAAATCTACTGAAAATAAAGGTAATTATAGTTCAAAATAATATATACTTAAACAAACATGTTTATATGTAAGTATAATTTTAACTGTTGTTTCCAGATGCTGAAGACTACATACTGTTATTACTTCTTACTGGAGTCCTACTTCCGTCAACACGTTTTAAAGATGAAGATGGTAAATTAAAAAAAAAAATAACAATTATCGATGCACAGGAAAGTTTTATTTTTCGTCTCACATCACTCAACAATTACGAAGCTGAAATTGCGGAACGTACAAGCAAGTATTATTTTATTGGACTGACAATTCAACCGTTTATAATTGCTGAAGGGCCCTCTGAAAATACTGTTAAATCGTTTTATGTTTATTTCGATAAAACTCTTTACAAATTTAATTCGTTTATTGAAAGTTTGGATATCTGCTTCAAAATTTTTCATGTCTTTTCACTAAAATATCCTCAAGCATGTGAAGCATCTTGGGTGTTTATTCAAAAGTTCTTTTTTCAAATATCTACAGTTTATGACATAAAATCTGCAAAAATTACATCTCTTTTAACATTTATGAATAACAAATCAGACCAATAAAAATGTATGTTTGTTTCAAATGCCTAGATTCATTTATAGAAATTGACTTGTTAATACGCCATTTAAAATTAAATCATTTTATTGCTGGAAAATTGATTAAACTTATTTGCAAGCAAAATAGATGCAACCAAGCATTTTCAAATTATCCTTCTTTTCGAAAACACTTGAAGACCCAACATGTAAGACAGATTTCAGTAAAGACTAAAACTGTTTTAAATAGAAACACAGATCAGACTAACAGTGTGCATAACCCGTTATTATCGACAGTTTTGGTTCCATCTAGCAGAGTTTCACCAACTATTCCACTTAATAGTACAACATCAAAGCCTCAAACTTTAAATATAATAAAAAATCTTAAAAGTAAACTATTGAAAACATTATTAAGCTTACATGCAAAAAATACTATGTCGAGAAAACAGGTGCATGATATTCAAAATATGATGTGTTCATTAGTTTCTGATACCTCTTCAGCTATTATAAGTGTATTAGATGTATATGAAGTATGTGACGTTAAAAGAGACTTGGAATTACTTTTAAGATTTATTCAAGAGCCTTTTTCAGAACTACAATCAGAATATAAATTTTTAAAATACCTAAAAGATATAAATCTCTATGAGCGCCCACAATGTGTAGTAATTCAACAACAAATAACCGAAAAAACTGTATCAGGAAATCCCACTTTAAACCCAAAAACTGCTGATATTTTCATTTTACCTCTACAATTTCAGTTTAAAAAAATTTTCGAAATTCCTGGTCTTTTAGATATTACTTTAGAATGCACCAAAAAATCTTTTCAGAGTCCATTTTTAACTAACTTCGCAAGTGGAGAAATCTTTAAAAGTAAAAAGCAGCGTTTTGAATCCGATTTAGTTATTCCATATACACTTTTTTTTGACGATTTTCAAATTAACAACCCCCTTGGTAGTCATACATATTCAATATGTGGGTGCTATTTCAACTTTCCTACTATTCCTTCATATTTACTATCAAAATTAGATTACATATTTCATGGCGCTTTTATATCCACTAAAAATTTAAAGGACTGCGGGAATGAAAAATCATTCTATCATTTAGTTGAAGAGCTCAAATTGTTAGAAGAAGAAGGTATTGAAATTGTTACTCAAACTTCCAGACAAAAAATATACTTCGTTTTAGGTGTAATTGTGGGTGATAATCTAGGAATGAATAGTATTTTGGGTTTCGTTCAATCTTTTAATTCAAAAAGATATTGCCGTGTTTGCAAAAGATCAAAAGAGGAAATGAAAATCGATGCTTTCGAATATAGCAACAGTTTAAGAAATTCATTCGATTATCAAAACGACTTGGTGATAGACAACTTTCAAGAAACTGGTGTGAAAAATGAATGTATTTTTAACAATTTAAATAGTTTTAATGTTACTGACAATTTCTGTTTTGACATAATGCATGATTTGTTTGAAGGAATATGTGTTTATGACGTTTGCAACGTTTTAAAAGGGTTAATAGACGATGAAATAATTAGTTTAAATGTTATAAACTGTAGAAAAAAATTTTTTCCATTTGGTGAAATAGAAATGGGAAATAATTCTCCTCCTTTAAGTATTTTAAAAATAAGATCATATAATTTAAAAATGACAGCGGTTGAAGTTTGGTGTTTTATTCATTTTTTACCGTTAATGATAGGTGACATAATACCTACTTCAAATAAGCACTGGCAGGTGTTAACAATACTGCTGCAAATAATTGATTTTGTATTGAAATCAAAGTTCACCGTTGAAGACTTGTCTTCACTTAAAATTTTAATAGAAAAACATCATAAGGCATATATTGATCTATATGGCCCCTTAAAACCAAAACATCATTTTCTCGTACATTACGTAACGGCAATTAAAAAATGTGGTTCATTAAAATATCTCTGGGCAATGCGTTTCGAAGGAAAACACAAGGAAGCCAAGAGTTATTTAAAAAATATTACATCACGAGTAAATCCGTCACACTCTTTAGCCATTAAATCAGGCATAAAATTTGCACACTTTTTATTGGAACATGAATTTTCTTATGACTTGCCCCAAAATTTTGAAGAATATCCAATGTCAGATATAACTAAAGACACTTATTTTAATAAAATATTATTAAACAAAGAAATTGATTTTACACAAGTTATAACATTTAAAGAACTTATATACAAAGGTACAAAATACAAAACAAATTATTATATAGCAAAACAAGAACCTTACTTTAAGGCATTTAAAATATTTTTATTTATTTATCAAAATAAAAATGTATATATTTTGTGTTATCCAATTGTTTTACAGCAATTTTGCAATCACCTTCAATCATATGAAATAGTTGAAGAAGCTTATAATGAAATTTATGCATACAATATATTGTGTTTTGATAGTGCTCCCATGCATTCTTATTGTATTAATAATGGAAAAACTTATATCCGCCCAAAAATGTTAGTTTAAGAATTGTGTTCAATAAAACATACAAAAAATTAATAATTTTAGTTTTAATTAAAAAGGTAAAACGTAAGTATAAAATTCAAAATACCAACCCACTGTGCAGCTGTATCAGTGCAGTTTGCAACTTTAAATCAACACTGATAATTTTTAATTCAAATACGCTACATTTTCAAAATGAGGTTGCTCAACGTTGATTCTAAGTCTTGCAATTTTAAATTAAAAACTTTGCAACTTTGAAACAATGCCGAATATTCTTAAATGAATAATGTTCATTGTGGATTTAAAAATTGGAAAATTTTGTTTTAACGTTGGTCGATGTTGAATCAATTATGAACAACCTTAAATCAAGGTTGAACCAACATCGATTTTAGATTAAAGTGGTTTCTAAGTTGAACGTTGTTGATTTTAAAATTTTCCACCTTGGCTCATTTTCAAAGTTGTTTTTTGTTGATTTAAGGTGGAAATTGTTGATTTTCGGTTGTTTTTTCTCTGGGTGTACCGAATTTAAGCAACTTAAAAATTTGCGGGTTCTATTCTATTCTATCTTGTAAAAATTCTAAGGATTTTTAATCCGAATTAAATTGTTTCTAAATCTTACGTTTATTAAATTTATTAATTTATTTGGCTATTATTTCAAAAAAAATTGGAAAGCTTCGGTGCTCTTAATTTATAGCTTTTATATTGTAATTACCATCGCCTTGGCATTAAAAACATCTCTTAATAGAGATAGCTCTAACTGGCAGGAAGTGTGCGAAAAATGGAAAAAAACATACTATTTAAGGCAGAAAGATTTAAAACAACTTAATAATCATGAGTTTTTGATAGCTTGGTCTAAGTACTCAGATGCTCGAGCTCCTGAACTTGTAAGTAAAATATAATAATTTTATGAAACTGCATATATGTGTGTTTATGTATAAATATAGTTTTTTATAAAATATATTTTAAATAAAAACTTTCTTTAACCTTTTTTACCTAGATTAAAATCGACTTTAATATTATGTACCCGGACAAAGAATATATGCTTTATGAAAAATGGGATATGTTTAAGCAAAAAATCAAAACATACTTTAAAGATAATATTCACAACGTTTATTGTAAGCAATTGTTTTCTCTCGCCAAATCTACTGAAAATAAAGGTAATTATAGTTCAAAATAATATATACTTAAACAAACATGTTTATATGTAAGTATAATTTTAACTGTTGTTTCCAGATGCTGAAGACTACATACTGTTATTACTTCTTACTGGAGTCCTACTTCCGTCAACACGTTTTAAAGATGAAGATGGTAAATTAAAAAAAAAAATAACAATTATCGATGCACAGGAAAGTTTTATTTTTCGTCTCACATCACTCAACAATTACGAAGCTGAAATTGCGGAACGTACAAGCAAGTATTATTTTATTGGACTGACAATTCAACCGTTTATAATTGCTGAAGGGCCCTCTGAAAATACTGTTAAATCGTTTTATGTTTATTTCGATAAAACTCTTTACAAATTTAATTCGTTTATTGAAAGTTTGGATATCTGCTTCAAAATTTTTCATGTCTTTTCACTAAAATATCCTCAAGCATGTGAAGCATCTTGGGTGTTTATTCAAAAGTTCTTTTTTCAAATATCTACAGTTTATGACATAAAATCTGCAAAAATTACATCTCTTTTAACATTTATGAATAACAAATCAGACCAATAAAAATGTATGTTTGTTTCAAATGCCTAGATTCATTTATAGAAATTGACTTGTTAATACGCCATTTAAAATTAAATCATTTTATTGCTGGAAAATTGATTAAACTTATTTGCAAGCAAAATAGATGCAACCAAGCATTTTCAAATTATCCTTCTTTTCGAAAACACTTGAAGACCCAACATGTAAGACAGATTTCAGTAAAGACTAAAACTGTTTTAAATAGAAACACAGATCAGACTAACAGTGTGCATAACCCGTTATTATCGACAGTTTTGGTTCCATCTAGCAGAGTTTCACCAACTATTCCACTTAATAGTACAACATCAAAGCCTCAAACTTTAAATATAATAAAAAATCTTAAAAGTAAACTATTGAAAACATTATTAAGCTTACATGCAAAAAATACTATGTCGAGAAAACAGGTGCATGATATTCAAAATATGATGTGTTCATTAGTTTCTGATACCTCTTCAGCTATTATAAGTGTATTAGATGTATATGAAGTATGTGACGTTAAAAGAGACTTGGAATTACTTTTAAGATTTATTCAAGAGCCTTTTTCAGAACTACAATCAGAATATAAATTTTTAAAATACCTAAAAGATATAAATCTCTATGAGCGCCCACAATGTGTAGTAATTCAACAACAAATAACCGAAAAAACTGTATCAGGAAATCCCACTTTAAACCCAAAAACTGCTGATATTTTCATTTTACCTCTACAATTTCAGTTTAAAAAAATTTTCGAAATTCCTGGTCTTTTAGATATTACTTTAGAATGCACCAAAAAATCTTTTCAGAGTCCATTTTTAACTAACTTCGCAAGTGGAGAAATCTTTAAAAGTAAAAAGCAGCGTTTTGAATCCGATTTAGTTATTCCATATACACTTTTTTTTGACGATTTTCAAATTAACAACCCCCTTGGTAGTCATACATATTCAATATGTGGGTGCTATTTCAACTTTCCTACTATTCCTTCATATTTACTATCAAAATTAGATTACATATTTCATGGCGCTTTTATATCCACTAAAAATTTAAAGGACTGCGGGAATGAAAAATCATTCTATCATTTAGTTGAAGAGCTCAAATTGTTAGAAGAAGAAGGTATTGAAATTGTTACTCAAACTTCCAGACAAAAAATATACTTCGTTTTAGGTGTAATTGTGGGTGATAATCTAGGAATGAATAGTATTTTGGGTTTCGTTCAATCTTTTAATTCAAAAAGA
Source organism: Melanophora roralis (assembly GCA_963583895.1). Taxonomy (NCBI): domain Eukaryota; kingdom Metazoa; phylum Arthropoda; class Insecta; order Diptera; family Rhinophoridae; genus Melanophora; species Melanophora roralis. The sequence goes on along the minus strand of OY757187.1, from coordinate 36,273,731 downwards.
TATTGCCGTGTTTGCAAAAGATCAAAAGAGGAAATGAAAATCGATGCTTTCGAATATAGCAACAGTTTAAGAAATTCATTCGATTATCAAAACGACTTGGTGATAGACAACTTTCAAGAAACTGGTGTGAAAAATGAATGTATTTTTAACAATTTAAATAGTTTTAATGTTACTGACAATTTCTGTTTTGACATAATGCATGATTTGTTTGAAGGAATATGTGTTTATGACGTTTGCAACGTTTTAAAAGGGTTAATAGACGATGAAATAATTAGTTTAAATGTTATAAACTGTAGAAAAAAATTTTTTCCATTTGGTGAAATAGAAATGGGAAATAATTCTCCTCCTTTAAGTATTTTAAAAATAAGATCATATAATTTAAAAATGACAGCGGTTGAAGTTTGGTGTTTTATTCATTTTTTACCGTTAATGATAGGTGACATAATACCTACTTCAAATAAGCACTGGCAGGTGTTAACAATACTGCTGCAAATAATTGATTTTGTATTGAAATCAAAGTTCACCGTTGAAGACTTGTCTTCACTTAAAATTTTAATAGAAAAACATCATAAGGCATATATTGATCTATATGGCCCCTTAAAACCAAAACATCATTTTCTCGTACATTACGTAACGGCAATTAAAAAATGTGGTTCATTAAAATATCTCTGGGCAATGCGTTTCGAAGGAAAACACAAGGAAGCCAAGAGTTATTTAAAAAATATTACATCACGAGTAAATCCGTCACACTCTTTAGCCATTAAATCAGGCATAAAATTTGCACACTTTTTATTGGAACATGAATTTTCTTATGACTTGCCCCAAAATTTTGAAGAATATCCAATGTCAGATATAACTAAAGACACTTATTTTAATAAAATATTATTAAACAAAGAAATTGATTTTACACAAGTTATAACATTTAAAGAACTTATATACAAAGGTACAAAATACAAAACAAATTATTATATAGCAAAACAAGAACCTTACTTTAAGGCATTTAAAATATTTTTATTTATTTATCAAAATAAAAATGTATATATTTTGTGTTATCCAATTGTTTTACAGCAATTTTGCAATCACCTTCAATCATATGAAATAGTTGAAGAAGCTTATAATGAAATTTATGCATACAATATATTGTGTTTTGATAGTGCTCCCATGCATTCTTATTGTATTAATAATGGAAAAACTTATATCCGCCCAAAAATGTTAGTTTAAGAATTGTGTTCAATAAAACATACAAAAAATTAATAATTTTAGTTTTAATTAAAAAGGTAAAACGTAAGTATAAAATTCAAAATACCAACCCACTGTGCAGCTGTATCAGTGCAGTTTGCAACTTTAAATCAACACTGATAATTTTTAATTCAAATACGCTACATTTTCAAAATGAGGTTGCTCAACGTTGATTCTAAGTCTTGCAATTTTAAATTAAAAACTTTGCAACTTTGAAACAATGCCGAATATTCTTAAATGAATAATGTTCATTGTGGATTTAAAAATTGGAAAATTTTGTTTTAACGTTGGTCGATGTTGAATCAATTATGAACAACCTTAAATCAAGGTTGAACCAACATCGATTTTAGATTAAAGTGGTTTCTAAGTTGAACGTTGTTGATTTTAAAATTTTCCACCTTGGCTCATTTTCAAAGTTGTTTTTTGTTGATTTAAGGTGGAAATTGTTGATTTTCGGTTGTTTTTTCTCTGGGTGTACCGAATTTAAGCAACTTAAAAATTTGCGGGTTCTATTCTATTCTATCTTGTAAAAATTCTAAGGATTTTTAATCCGAATTAAATTGTTTCTAAATCTTACGTTTATTAAATTTATTAATTTATTTGGCTATTATTTCAAAAAAAATTGGAAAGCTTCGGTGCTCTTAATTTATAGCTTTTATATTGTAATTACCATCGAAATTCAGTTCTGTGTGTGTTGTGGCAATGCTGGCATTTTCCTAAAGAAATCAACAACAAAAACGCTTTCAATAAAGACATTTAGTTTAAAAATCAATTTGTTCACTAAGTTGACAAAAAATATTATTGCGAAGAGGTTTTTAAAACAAAAAAAAAAAAAAAATTGTTCGAATTTCATACAACTTTTATGCAACATTTAAAATGATATTTAAAACTTAATTTGTTTAACAAAATGTTTTTTAAAATATTTTATAAAAAATAGTTCAGCAATTTTTAGTGAAAGTTTTATTCTCTAAATACTTTTAAATATTTTTTAATATTGTTTAACGTTTTTAAAGAAATTACTCAAACCAATTTTCTTACACTAAAATCCCAAAATTAAAAACAAAGTGCAGCAAAATAAAAAAAAAATTAAAAAATAAAATTGATAATAGAGCATTATTTAACCAATTGTTTTCTCTATTAAGGCAGTCTAGATTACATATATTTATAAGTAACATTTTATAACTAAATATTTATGTATTTTATACTCTATATTATACAAAATTATAGCTATAAACATTAAACCTTCTACTTTTTTCATCTTTTTATTTGTACAACTAAAGCGATTGATTAATTTTTTTTTTTAATTATTATAATTATTTTTTTTTTAATAAAACGCAAAAAAATTTATTTGAAAAAAATTTACAATTTTTTTTAATTTAAATGTATATATAATATTATAAAAAATATAACCTAAAGAATGCTAAAGTGATCCCAAATAAAGAAAACAAACAAAATTAAAACAAATTAATAATTTAAAGAAAACATATAGAAAAAAAATAAGTGTGGAACTTTTATTATAAAACTTTATAAAAAAAATCGTAATTAATAATGAATATATTTTATTAAAATACATCACAAATTTGTTTTTTTTTTTGTTTTAAAATTTCTTGTACATTAATGTCTAAAGTTTGAATACAACATTGTTATTATATATACTATATATATATACTATATATATATGTATATGTATAATGTATATCTCATAATTTACACTTAAGATTATTGACTTGTAAGCAATAGCTTTAGCAGTAATCTTTTGGTTTTGTTTTATTTTTATAACATTAATTTAATTAAATTTTTGTAAAAATAAAATTTTATCTAAAGAATTACATATACAGAAACAAGTTAGAAATTTTATTTATTTTGAAAGAAGAAAACTGTTTTAATGTTCCAAATTTATTTTTTTATATATCCAATTTTTTCTTGTGTATTTTACGTTGTTTTGTTGTTTTGGTTTTATATTATTTTATTTTTCTTTGTGTTAAATCGCTGTGACCGTTAGCGACACCATTAGACAGCACGGCGCCATTTTTACACGCACTACCATTCATTAAACCATTCGCACTTGAGATGGCACCATTCGCTGTCACTGTTGTTTTTGTTGAGCCATTTGCAAGGCCATTGATCTTACCGTTAACAGCATGGCCATTCATGTGCTTGCTGTTGTTGCTGTTGCCGTTGCTGTCGTCATGTGTTGCCAACAAATCACCATTGGCATGGCCATTGGTTAGAACTTTATAATTCTTTTCAGGACGCTGCAAGAAGAACATTAATAGGTTCTTATATTGCTACAAAAGTACATAATAATTTCAGTTACACAGCGAGAAAAGTACATATAAATTTTGGCATTAAGCAATTGTCAATCAAATTGTTTGATACACACATAAACATAAATTTTTTAAAATTAATGTTCGATTTTTTTTACAAATTAACATTGTTTTTTTGGTTTAAACATATGTAATTGATAAAATTAAAGAGCGTTTTATTATTGTGCAATTTGATTTATTTGGCATGGATTGAGGTTGTTTTTATTGTTGTTTTGTTGTAAATTAATTGATATATTTTCATTATTTCGTCGATTTTATCATATATATATTTGGTATATATGATCGTAGCATCAGGCAGACAGAATTATGTCACAAATGAAAGTACATAAAAGAGGAAAATTGATATTTGTTAGCAACAATTGTATGTATGGTTTTTGGGTTTTAATTTGAATAAAGTTAATTAAAATATATGTTATGAAATTTAAACTAACAACTGCAAAAACAAAAATGATTTATGTTTCTATGTATGTCACTATATTTGCATTATTAAAACTACTAAAATATTTATATGTATGAAAATATTTAAAAATAAAATGAAAACCATTTTGGTATATTTTTAGAGTGTATTAATTAGTATGAACATTTAGATACACACGCAATTTGTTTTCCTATTGTAAGTCACTACCATTTAAGTGTCATATTAATTGTGTAGGGCTTGTCTAAAAAGTGAAAAAAAATGCAATCATTTGATAAAACCCAAAAAACTCGCAAACAAAAACAACGTTCGAAAGTCGTTTTGTATTATAAAAGAGTTGCTTTGTCTTAAAAAATAGGTTATTCTGTTGTTATGGGTCTGACAATTTCCCTCATTGACAGATCTTCATCTCAGGGATTTTGCCATACTTCACACTACTAGTAGGGTTCAACATGCTTATCTTAAGCGTAAATGTAGTAAGAGGTCGATTTATGATGTAGCTGGCTATAAAACACAGGGCCTGCATGATAAGGAATATACGCTGGCGGCGTGTTAAGACAAAAAAGAAGGTATAGGGTTGTACAGAGAGTTGTCACCAGGGGACACCATAAGGGAGCATCCTTTTACCTTGACTGTGGTTATTCACAGTCAACGGCCATGCAAAGGGGTTTCGCGAAGGAACGTAACGGATCAAGTGTAAATCCTGGCAGAACGAAACCAATTCTTTTTCCCAGAAAGTTTTTGGTCGAGGCTTTTAAAAGCTCAACACTCAATGAAGTGAAGCTGAAGCTAGTAAGATGAAGCTGTCGCGGAGAAGAAATAAAAAGAAAAGGAAAAGAAAAATATTTTTACAACTTCGACTTTCAAAATATAAGTTCAAACAAAGAAAAAAAAATATATCTCATATGTACAAGTGTGATGTACAAAACGTCCTTACAAATCGAACTGTAAAACCGGCGCGCCGCCTGTTTTTAATGCTATTTCTAGCTTTTTCGGAATTAAATGTACTTAACATGCATATGTATATGCCTATGGCTGAGTTAAAAAATATCATATGCTTTCTTAGCATATTTAAGTATCACTTTGGAATCGCTTTTTAAGTACGTTGTTTTTAATAAATTTGGGGGCGTTTTAAACGGCTTATTTTGGTGATTTATTACCAAACAATCTATAATAGTATAGCTCGAATTACTTTATTTATTTTTTGAATTACCAACAATTTTTGACCTGTTTTATATTACATCCTTAATTGGGTCTGACAGTTGTACGATTTTATTTATGTTACGGAAAAAAGTACATATACATACACAAATATGATAATATCGCTTTAGCTAGAAGTAACAATTTCATTCACTGTTAAATTTTCATCAATTATTTTTTTTAAATTATTTCTTATTTTTTTTTGTTTTTATTTTTATTAAAAAAATTTTAAGTTTATTTTAATTTTGACGTTTGGGCGATGAAAAAAAAATAATAAATTCGTTGGTAACTGGGAGTTAAACAATACACGAGAAACGAGTCAATTACTAACATGGTATAACATCGATGATTGAATAGAAATTTTGCATTTTAGCACTCGTTTACAAGAAATTTTTTGACATGTATGTATAAGCGAATCTTTCCCACAACAATTTTTGCGCGAGAACGAAATTATCATAAATTTTATTAAATAAAAAATTACCAACAACAAACTAAAACACAAGAGTGAATAGAAGTTATGTAATGCCAGAGTTAGCAATGGTTTTGATATTAAAACTCATTCATTATGGGTGTTGTTGGAGTATTGAATTATAATCCATGATATTGTTTTAACCTGACTTTCACATGTTTTATTGCTTCATAACTACAATGAATACGAACATTTTTGTGAAAAAAAACAAGCAGACAACTTTATTGTTTGCATAAAAATCACATGTGAACCTAGTTCGTAGGTAGGTAAACACTATTTTTTTTTATTAATCAAACTAATCACTGGCGTATTGCAGGCAATGACTGGGTGTTTGAATTGTATTAAAAAAAAGTATATGTAACACTGTAGTACTTATGTATGTGCTAAAGAACTTAATCTTTTTTCATTTTGGAAAAATATTTGATGAAATAAAAACTTTTTGTCTTTAAATATTAAAAAAAATATTGTTGAGTCATTATTGCAGCAAATGATTTTTAGGTAGACAAAACTGTGGTCACATAACTGGAATATACTATTAGGGGATTCACAAGGTGTTCTATTTGTCCTATTGTCATATTGCCATAAAATTTCCACAATGGTTTTAAAACATTTGCCAACTATTGGACACTCGGCGCAGGTGTATTTGGAGTTGTTGTGATAATTTAATAAGCATATTAAACGACGTGGTATTTTTTAAGAACTATTTTTGTATAAAAGACAAAAAACCATTGTGAAATTTTATAACAATATGACAATAGGACATAATAGGGCACCTTGTGAATCCCCTTTATATATTTTTATATTTTGAAAATAACAATTAGTTTTTATGCAAATGTTTAGCCGATCTGACCGTACTCTAATTGAATGAAAATAGGAAGGAAGAAAAAAAATGAAATAAAAAAAAGAAGGTCCAACATTATTTGTTGTCGCTTTATTAACCATTCCGCACTTAGCTACAAAGTTATCAAGAGTTTTGTTTTATATGTAGTATGTCTTAATGACGTAGTTTTGTCTGTTTGTCTGCCTATTTGAGCCCGCCAATTGGTAGGTTGTCCAATTTTTTGGTTTAATTTTCGTCTGTCTACTGCTGTTGACCTTATTTGTAATTTCGGTTTTTTACAAGGTTTGCTTTTCATAATTTAATTTCTTTTACTTTTAGTTTCATTACCACAGGCCATGTTTTTTGTTGTTGCGATAGTGTATAAAAGTTTTTTTTTTCAAATTTGCTTTAAATGATATACATATGTATGTAATATTGGTATTAAAAAATGCGGGAATTATATTGTTGACATTGATACCTGGTTTTATTTTAAGATAGTAAAAATTTTACTATCAGAAATTATTTTGAAAATGAACACACCTAATGCCACAAAAAATTAATAATTTTCAAACATAATTGGGGTATTCAAACGGTATGCTATCAAGCCATATTGTCTTAAAGTTTTAATATTTTACAATAGTTTAAAAAAATTGTTGTTGTGCTTAAAAGAAAAAAGTTCTATAATAATATGACTTTTTTAACTGTGTTTATTGTTTTGTCATAAACAGTAGACACCTGAGCCGGGCGGCCGAAACCCTTTAGGGAAGCCGTTGATATAAGTAACAAGTCGCAGCCATTAATTTTATAATATTTTTGAAATTACTTATTTTTCTGTTTTGTCCAGCAGCTGATTCAAATTTAAAATAGCATTCCTTATTATGAGCGGATGTTCAAAACAGTAGTATTTTGTCGTTTTATTTTTTTAAGACTTTATGACTACCTTGTGAATACCCTAATAATTTTTTTTTGATTTTTTAGAAAATAGTTACGGTTTTTTTAAATTTTTTTTTCGAAATACAACTTTTTTTTTAATTAAAATCGCTTATGATAACAACTTCCCATTTCGTGAGATTTTCCATCTAGAAATATGGAATTTAGGAACATTGACCAGTCTAATTACGAAAGTAAACAGAGTAAGATAAAGCATTTTTTCTCACTTGGGGTTTTTTTTTTGCATTTTTCGAGATTATTTTTTTTCGTGAGTGAGTTTTAATATTTGAATAAGAACATTTGCTTTTGTTTTTAATATAATTTTCCCAACGAACATTCGTTTGGCTATTACTAGGACAAAAATGATATTTTTATATATTCTTTAAAAATAGAAAAAAAAAAAATAGAGAATCTGTATAAGAATTGTATAAAAAATCATACAAATTGTGCTTTCTAATGATCACTCTCTTGAATTAAGTAATTTTTTAATAAATATTTAAACGTGCGTTTGTGAAATAGAGGGTTAATTGCTAGTTTGTTTATAAAGCCGAACACAATTTATTATCCAGTTCACAAACCTTTTACAAAACTTAACGTTTCTTTCACTAAAAGCAAGGATTAACTATTACGGTTGTTAGATCTGTCAAAAATGTATGTGTGCTTAAAATGTATGATAGAGTGCGTGAAAATGTATAATAGAGTGCGTAGCTTCAAGTTGAATGAGTGTAAAAGATTTCTTGGAAAGTCTGTCTGATTTAGAAGTCGTTAAAATAAATTGATAATATTTTTCATGCGACCAGAGTGCTTTTTTAGATAATTATCTGATGGTGTGGCACTGACAACACAAATTGCGATTTTTGGGAGTGGGACTCAATTATATCAGATTTGTATTTGACGTAGACATAAAATGCCTTAAACCACTTTATTTTACATATTTTTTATATTTTTAATTATGTTTTTGATAACTTAATGCATATTATTGTTATTTGACGTACATATAACAATTTTTACTTAAGTAGACATGGCTGATATTATTAGGAAATTATCTCCAATGTATTACAAATTTGGAAGCGTTGGCAACCTGAAACTCTTCTGAATAATTATGAAGCAAAATAGTGTTGCCCTTTTTTAGGCGGCACTAAATCCGTTAATGGCTTCTTGACTTTGTGTTTAAACACGAATTAAGTTAATTTTTATTGAAATATAAATTAAACCTAAATGCGGGTAAACACGTGTTTTTTTGGTTTAAAAATGTAAACAAACTGCCAAAATCATATGGTTACAACATGAAACTTAATTTTTTTCAAACTAATATCTAATTAGTAAAAAAAAACACAGTGTTATTTATTGTTGCGATAAAAAGAACCAATTAATTGTTAAAGTAAAATTAACAAATGTTGTAGCAATATTTATTTTAGGACAACTCAAATAATTAAATGTGACAAATTAGTTTTTTGAACGGTATTGCGTGGCATGTAATCCTTTATTATAGGGTGTTTAATAATCGTAAAACTCATACGTGTTATTCTTATAACTTTATATCCAAATTTTTTTTAATTTTAAAATTGTAGGCAAAATCTTTTTAGTTTTCTTTTTTGATAACATTTAAAAAAATCCTGCGGAAAGTAATTTGTTAATTGTTTTAATGCATTTTATATTTTTGAGGAAAGCACTCAGCAAAAAATTTTTTTCTAAACTCAATAATGCAAATATATATTTCTTAACGATTGAAAAATGAGAAATTTATGATATTGTTAGTAATAATTTTGCTTTAGCTGATCAACTTACCGATTTGCGACCCTTATAGGCTTGTTTGTAAAATTCATTGAATAGGAAAAAGAACATGACAGCATGCATACCGATCCACCAGACAAATGCTTTTGGATAATTACAATCAATAAACAGCAATTGGAAGGCATGAACCATTATGGCAATGAATTGGACCTAAAACGAATTTAAGGCAAAATTTAAAATAAATTATAAATTTTTTGCGATTTATTTTCACAAAAAAAATTATTTTAGGCTTACCATTTGCAATGTTGTTAAGTATTTTTTCCACCATAAATACTTTTGATATTGAGGACCCATAGCCGAAAACATATAGTAGGTATACATAATAATATGTACAAACGTATTGAGCAAACCGAAGAAGGTACTATGGCCGCCGGGTGTGAACTTTACACCAAACCAAACGGACATGGGCATACAGCCATGATGAATAACATGGAGTGTGGTGATTTGACTTTGTTTTTTGCGTAAAACAAAAAATATCTAAGAAATAAATAAATAAATAAAATTATTTTTAAAGAATATGCAACAATTTAAGTTTATATTATTAATAGCTTTTTTAAGCTTTTAAAAACTTTACTACTTACCGTATCAAAAAACTCGGTGAATTTCGAAAAATAATACCACCAGCAAGCATGAACCATCTTTGGTTTGATTAAAAAGTAAAAATAAAACAATTTTAATCAATATTTTTAACATTTTAAGAAAATTAAACTTTTAAATAATAAAAATCAAGCACTAATATGAAAGAAGTTTATAAAAAATTATCAAAAAAAAAGGGTTTTTAAAAAATGTTTCCAAAATCTTTTCAGTTCATATTTTTTTGTTAATAAATTTTCAATTTAATTTCTTTTTAAACATGTTTAAGCCTTAGTTTTAAAAAAGCTTAAACCTTTAAAAGCTTTTTGATATTAAAGCTTTAAAACTTTTCAAAACACTATGTAGATGGCAACAATTACCAACAAATTGCATTTTGTTGCCAATTGACAAGGCAAATAAGAGCCTTTAAGTTTAAAAGTAAACAACACTGTTTATAATTAGCATTATTTTTGAGCCATTTTTTGACTTTAAACACTTTTAAAATATGCTTTTAAAAAGTTTTTTGCATTTTAAGAAATTTTAAAGATTTTTTTTTGTAAAATTACGCACCTAGTTTTTATCTTTTCATGTTAACTTTGTTTAAAATTTCTTTAACTTAAACTTAGTGCTTGATTTTTCCATTTAATTCTTATTTGCACGTCACATTGATGCAATTATTTAGACAAACTCATGCAAAGTAGTTAAATTTTAATAATATATTAAGATAAACAAAATCTTTAAGAAAATAAAAAAATTTATATTTTCAAAATATTAATATTTAAATAAATTTTTCTTTTAACGCTATTCCTGTTAAAAAAGTTTTTATATTTTTTTTTATTTTACATTTTTAACAAACTGTAGCTCTCTCGAAATAAATAGATTTTTGGCAAAAAAAAAAATTGATAAAATTTATTTAGTTTTAGTTGTTAGTATCTTAAAAATCAAAAGCCACCAAAAGAAAATATATATTTAAATTAGTTTTGAATATACAGGTTTAACTAGGGTTTTTTCCTGGGAGTTTCCGTCCCTAAAATTAAATTTGTATTTCTGGCTCTCCCGGATAAACAAGTGAAATTGTAAGCTAATCACAAAAAAATAGTTATTGATTATGTAAATTAAAACATCATGTACTAAATATGCAACAAAATTAGATTTTTGTATATTTAATAAAGACTTTCCTGCTGGTGTCATCCTACCGTGATGGAAATTAAAGCTAAGAAAAGATATTCAATGCAGGATAAGCTGACGTAGGCTAAATTCTAATCTTTTAACTGAATCGTCATGGTAAAAACCATTTTTAATGCTTTTTTTTATTGTTACAATTTTATTTTCAATATTTATAACTTTTAATATTTTTGTTTGCTAATAATATTTTTAATATTTAGCTGCTTTCGAAAATGCATTCTACTCGGCTAGTATCGGTAGAAAAATCTGTTTTCTTCAAAATTAAAGTTTCTTTCAACATTAACGGAAAATAATAATTTCATCTAATAAAAAGAAATTATATGAACTTAAGCCAAACTAAAAATCAAAAATCTGTATTATTTAATTTTTGTTTTCTTTAATAAATCAAAGTTCTATGTAACACTAAAATTCTGGTTTAATTTTATATTTTATGTAGTTTACTCATTCCTAACTAATAGTTTAACTAAACTGTGTTTTTAAACATTTTTTTAAAGAGTAAGAAAAAAATTTAAAAATTGATTTTCTCAACATTTGATTTTGTAAATGTTTTATGAAAGTTTTTATTAAGTATTTCTGCTATTACTACTTTGAAGCTCAAGTTCAATCCCTACTAAATTATTATTTTTTTGAAAGAAATTATTATTTTTCTTTCCTCTTTCCGCGTCAATTTTAGAAACAAAAGTTTACCGATAAAAGCCGAGTTTTTTTTGTGAATTTTTAAGTTTATCTTTGATCTAATTTATTTTTATTTTTTTTGGTTTCCGAATACATATCTATATAATTTTTTATTGATAAAAAAACAGTGTTTTAAGAATTGGTACAATTAATAAATTTTTTAGTTTGCACAGCGGGATTCCCTGGAAATAAATTTGTATTTTTCGTTCTCCGGGAAGCAAACAAATCTGAGAGAAAAACCCTAGGTTAAACCAAATGAAAAGATTAGTTACCAACAGATATTTACAGAATTAAAAAATAAGTGCTTAGTTAATGCATACAAAGCAACATGTAATACAAAAAAGTAATAAAAAAATAATTAGAACAAAATAGGATAAGGTAACCAACTGAAAGGACAAACAAAAAAAATTATTTAAAAAAAAGTGTAACAAAATAAATTTAGAAAAAAAATCTTTAATAATTTTTTCTTTCAAAACACTAACAACAAACATTTAATTATTATTATTAATTATTAAAAACAAACACAAATTGCAATTGAATATTTTGCGTTGGTGGTGGTTAACACATACCCTTATTGTTCTAGGGTTATTATTATACTCAACCGGCTGACATCGGAAGCTATAGTGTCCTGTCAGCCAACCGGATATACTAATCTGAAATTGTAAAATTAAAATAAAAAAGTTTGTATGTAGTTTACAAATGGCGAAAGAACAGGGGAGGAAAAACAAATAATTTTTGTTTTATTTAAATTTCAGTCAGGTTGTATTTATTTTTTATTTTTTAACAGCAAAAGCTAAGTCCAGGTTTTAGAAAGTTTTTCTAATTACAAATTTTTTCTCTTCGCCCGATTTTACTTAAAAAATAAGTATTTAAAACGTTAAAAACATTTAACAATGCTTTAATAATTCAAAGTGTAACATAGTTTCGGGAATTCACTTGATATCTATGATCTTTGAATTTCCGATTTTAAATTTGCTGATATGTGAAGACGTTTTAAGATATCATGACATTATGTACCACAAACACAATAAAACATCGATCTACATGGATTTTTTACATATTTCCTTGATAAAAGTGTTAATTACTTAATCTACACATTAACTTTCTTAAACTAGTTTTTTTTAATTTTTATAATTTTTCATAAAGCAAAATATTATATTTATTCAGTATAAACAATAAAAATAATTTTTAAAACTCCTCGAATAAATGTTTCTTATGGGCACTGCTACACGTTCAATAAATATCGTGATATTTCTAGTATCACGATATTTATTGAACGTGTAGCATGCAATATTGATGGATCGCGATCCATATCGCAGAATGGCCTAAAATATGAAATCCAAAATACGGATCGCGGATCGCGCGATAAATATTGAACGTGTAGCATTTTCATGATATGATACATCAATAAAAAGTGTCAAATAACAGAAATAAAATAAAATACGCATTGGAAAAAATCAAAAAAATGAAAATTAAAACAATTGACAAAATTTGTGTAAAGTTTATTGTAATAAAGGGTAGTGGCAGAAGACAGTGAAAGCGAGTGGGTTATGCCGGTGGAATCGGAATTAACCCCCACAGCACAAAAATAACGTAAATACTGACGTGATAAATATTGAACATGTAGCATACGAGCGTGATCCATCAATCCACTTAAATGGATCGCGATCCAAATATCACAATATATATTGAACGTGTAGCAGTGCCCTATGATTCTAGCATTGATATTTTTAGTTTTCACAAAATATTTTGGTTGTAGCAAAGTTACGATTTAAGCAGTCATTTGTATATTTACGTTAAAAATAGGCATAAATAGATATAAATTTTTAATTTTATTAACATTCTTTTTTTTAATATTTTTTTACGGAAAGATTAAGTTTGTTTTAGTATTTGTATTATTATAATATTAACTCCTCTTAAGTGGTTCTTCGCTTTTTGAAAATAATACTGCAAAGAAAAATATTTAAGGGATTCACAAGGTGTTCTATTTGTCCTATTGTTATAAAATTTCACAATGGTTTTGTTGTCTTTCATACAATATATATGGTTCTAAAAAAATGCCACGTCGTTTAATGTGCATATTAAATTGTCACAACAACTCCACATGCACCTGCGCAGAGTGTCGAATAGTTGGTAAAAGTGTTTTAACCATTGTGAAATTTTATAACAACATGACAATAGGACAAAAAGAACACCTTGTGAATCCCCTAATTTTTACTGCCTTTGTAGCAGTTTTTAATAAACTTTTGTTTGTTTTCTAAGCCTTTAATTCAATTTAATCGAAAGGCTATTAAAGAAACTTTTTAACATCAACAATAAAATTTTATTTAATTTTTATTACCACAATTAGATTTTAATTTAAATATTTGCTTTATGAAAGATTTGTATATACATATTTATAACTCGTTTTTCTGATTAATACATTTTCCATTAAAAAAATAACTTCTAAATATAAAACTACCTTATATTAAGCAAAAATTTAACTTAGAAAAAAAGCGATGAATAATAAGCTAAAATGTGTGCATGAATAACAAATAATTAATAAAACATTTATTAAAAAAAATGTCAACAAAATTCCAGATAAATGTTAACTATTATTTTGAAAGCTGCAAAAGTGTTGAATTATTTTTTTTTTAAATTTAAATGTCCCACTAAATAAAAGATGCTGCGGCATGGGTTAATGATTTTTAAAAGCTTATAACTAAAAAGCTGCAAAAAAAATGTATGAATTAAAAGGAAAAAGGATCGAAGGAAAAACAAGAGGAGTATATGAGCAACATTTCAAAAAATATGATAATTCAAACTTCTTGGGGAATAAAGGAAATTGTTATTTAAACAAACCCATTTTTATTATTTTTTTTTTGTATTTTATTTATTTGAATATTTCTTTTTTCGAGAGTGCTCAGACTGTAGCCAGATAGAAAACTATTTCTTTTCGTTTCTTTACGCCGGTTTATTTTTCTTTTTTTTTGCTAAACTTACTCGTTTGGTACGAGGATGATCATTATATTCCACGGGCTGGCATCTTAAGCTGTAATGACCCCACCAGCCTCCCATTAAACACTAGAAAAATATTACAACTTCAACTTTTAAAAACAGAAAAATTAAACTTAAAATATAAATATTTTATACTAAAAGGAAAAACACATTAAAAAAAAACATAGAAAAAAGCTTGGCACATGTAAGGCAAATAACTTGATTGATTTTATGCTTTTATGAAAATATGCAGACAAGTCACTTGGTTTGATAATATTATATGGATGTATAAACTTTATTCTCCGCATTTGACCCAAATTTTGCTGTAAACGTTTTTAGTAAGAAATGTTTTTTTTTTATTTTTGGTTTGAGGATTTATAGACGTTAAACAGGTTTTTTGTTGTGACCAAAAGGATCACTCAAACATACCTCATAAAATATCCAGGTGCTAAATATCACTTGTGCTGCATTATATAAAATTAATGTATTT
This sequence comes from Melanophora roralis, assembly GCA_963583895.1. Lineage (NCBI taxonomy): Eukaryota > Metazoa > Arthropoda > Insecta > Diptera > Rhinophoridae > Melanophora > Melanophora roralis. Next base: position 36,258,638 of record OY757187.1, on the reverse strand, counting down.
TGTAAACGGAATGGTTTGCGATTTTCCATTAATCGTGGCCCAAGAACCTGAAAAATAAAAACAAATATTTGATTTTTTTTGTTTATTTTTAGGAAGCAATTAAATAAAAATTCTGAAAAACAAATAGGAGAGTATGTTTTGTCTATTTATTATTGAACTAATTATTGGAAGACAAATTTAATTTATTATTCAGGCTCAAGTTCATTTGTGTATTAAATTTCTTTATTTATAGAACTTCTTTGTAGTTAGTTTAAAGTCGGTAATTTCTCGGTCTAAGCGCATTAGAAATTTCACAAGACTTTATACATTTTAAGGGGGGATAGAATTTCTCCTGCTCCTATCCAAAAACACTTTTCTCCAATGTAGGTCCCCGTCTTCAAAGTGCCCGTGCAAATTTTTGTGGCAACAGTGGGAGTGGCAGATATATGTTTGCATAGATTTTGTTTAAAAAATGGGTTATTTTAGGTTTTCGCTTATATCTCGTTCCGTAGGGGACCGATCTTTTTGATTTTTAATAACGACTGTCTAAGGGATATTTCTGATGATTAAATACCAAAACACAATCCGTAGAATTTAGACTCTGAAAACTTAATTTTAAATGACGGAGAGAAGGTATGGCTACATCGACTTCCCTGTTTATAAGGATCCAGAGTAAAGATACTTTATGGGGATGCAAGTAAATATATTTTAATTTGTCAATTTTGTTATTTGTTTTGTTTGATTGGAGACATATGCTGTTTCTCTACCAAACTTCATTGAAATCGATTTGGTGTTATAGTGAAACAAACATCCAACCTTCTTTTTTTATAATATTAGTAGGGGTTCTCATCCTTATATTTGATAGTTTTGTTTTTTTTTTTATCTATTAAGGCATTAGTCTTTAAAAAACGAACAAAGGAAACTCTTACATCAATCTTTAAATTAAGCGGCATTTTATGCCCAATTTAACCCAAAGTACGTTGCCATTACGTACTTAAATGTGCCCAAATTCATAGGTATTTGAGTTGTCCTTAGCTGAAACCCACTTTATAAGTAACCTATAAAAACATCCCTAAATATTAAAAAACCGATTTCTTATACATAACTAATTTTTCCCCCACTTTTTTTATTAAATAATTATTTTGAATTTACTTGAAATTATTTGCGATTTAAAAACTTTTTACCACAATTTTTTTATCAAAATATATTGTAAATGTGTTGAAAGTTCATGCTAATAAAACAATAAATTTCTTCAGGTAATCGATTAGTTGTGTGCATTTAAAATAAGTAAGTACATAAATCGTTGTCTTACCTTGACTATGTAAACATATGTGAGGCATACAGCTAATGTGGGAAACGGTGATGACATCATTGGCCAATCCTTTGTTCGAAGATCTAAAAGGAGAAAAATATGAAACCTTTTAATAATGGCATTGACACAACCATTTCTAGAGTTTAGAATAATTTTGACAAAGAATATGTGACTGTTGTCGTACATTGGAGTTATAAAATTCTAATTATTGACAAATTTTTCGGTCTAAGATTTTTATATTCCTTTAATTAGGTCATACTGTCATAT